>CM044958.1:9453756-9638699 GCA_024516035.1 Bactericera cockerelli | reverse complement strand
TTGCATACTTGATGGCATTGAAGGCAAAATGTCAAATATGATAAAACACCCCTTCAACTTTCACCACTGCCTCTTTTTTTAAGGATTTCTTTCAAATGTGAACTGAAGATATGCAGTGGTGAATAAAGCCTTACCAAGCATTTGGAACCATTTGTTTGCATACTCAGCGAACCATTTGTTTGCATACTCAGCGAAAGTTGAAGGGGTGTTTTATCATATTTGACATTTTGCCTTCAATGCTCATCAAGTATGCAATTTTAGGTATTTTAAACTAAATTTTAGAAAGAAGTAGTCAAAAATATACGTTTTTGGTCCCCAAAAAATTTCCGTACCGCCAACAGGAAAGCCACAAAGGCTCCTTCAAAATGATTGCATAACATGATAATATGAAGGCGTTTTTGAAAAACAAACGTTGATTTCAATAGCTCTCAACTAACGATTAAGCATGGACTAACACAGATTTGATGCTTGCATTTTTGCCAGGTTTTCAGACCTTTGAAAGTTCGAGGTAGGCCAAAATAGACATTTTTGATAAGAAATGGACAGAATGAAATAACATGTTGATGTTTTTATGCCAATTTTGGATAAAGTTTCGCAAGATCTGCCTAATATCGTTGATTTTTTTTAAATCGCATGCATTCTTTTTGATAAACCAGGCCATTCTTAACCCAGTTGTGCGTCAAAAGTGTTTTCCGTTAAAAAGTAACCCTTTATGTAAAATGACAGAAAATGAACGAGAACAGCTTATCTTAAAATCCACTAGATCTATCGATAGCACTTTAGTTCATTCAAATCGGACGTACGGTTCGAAAGATAAGTTCATTCGATTTCTGAAAACATCCAAAATCTCAGATCGAGTCAAATCCTAAGCAAAACATGTCGACATTATAACCTCTTTTTTTAAGGATTTCTTTCAAATTTGAACTGAAGATAGGCAGTGGTGAATAAAGCCTTACCAAGCATTTGGAACCATTTGTTTGCATACTCAGCGAAAGTTGAAGGAAATATTGGTCAATGAAAAAAATATTTAAGAGCATGAAATTGAACGAAAAAACAAAAACCAAGGCATTACAAATGTGTATATATCCTGCGATTCTCTATGGATGTCAAACCTGGGCACTAACGAAAAAACAAATGAAGAGACTAGATGTGACACAATACCAAATGTTTAGAAGTATATTAGGGATAAAAAAGTATGACAAAATCAGTAATAAGAAAATAAATGAGATAATGCAAATGAGAGAATTAAGCAAAGAAGCAACAAAGATGAAATGGAGCTGGGCTGGACACGTGACAAGAATGAACAATGAGAGATGGGCCAAAAAGTTAACGGAATGGATCCCAATATCAAACAAGAGGTCAAGAGGCAGACAAAGGATCAGATGGTATGATGAGATGAAAAAGAATGTTGGTCCAGAATGGCAGTCCCTAGCAAGAGATCGGCAGCTGTGGAAAAGAATTGTCCAAGAAATGTGCAAATAATTTAATAGCTTCCTCTCTCTTGTAAAGTTCAAAAAAGAAAAAAGAAAAAAGAGAAAAAAAAAAAAAAAAAAAAAATGAAAGAACTACTATCTTCAAATGTTATTTGAGAAAATAGGTTTCTAGAAAAATCATATAAGAAATTAATACAAAACCAAGATCTATACTAATTTAAAGTTAAAAAAAAAGGAAAACATTGAAATTAATTTAATTTGAATAATTCTGTAGGCTCATGTTCTGTAGGTTCATAATGTATTCATAAGTAAACTGAATTTTTTGTTTTTGTTGTGTATTTTGTATAATACAATATAAATAACCCTTACATTTTGTAGTTTACTACAAATAAACGCCCTTGCCCAAATTGGGTGACATTGGGGCATATTATTATTATTATAAGTATGTAATTTTAGGTATTTTAAACTAAATTTTAGAGAGAAGTAGTCAAAAATATACGTTTTTGGTTCCCAAAAAATTTCCTTACCGCCAACAGGAAAGCCACAAAGGCTCCTTCAAAATGATTGCATAACATGATAATATGAAGGCGTTTTTGAAAAACAAAAGTTGATTTCAATAGATCTCAACTAACTTTTAAGCATGGGCTAACACAGATTTTTGATGCTTGCATTTTTGCCAGGTTTTCACACCTTTGAAAGTTCGAGGTAGGCCAAAATAGACATTTTTGATGAGAAATGGACAGAATGAAATAATATGTTGATGTTTTTATGCCAATTTGGGATAATGTTTCGCAAGATCTGCCTAATATCGTTGATTTTTTTGAAATCGCATGCATACTTTTTGATAACCCAGGCCATTCTTAACCCAGTTGTGCGTCAAAAGTGTTTTCCGTTAAAAAGTAACCCTTTATGTAAAATGACAGAAAATGAACGAGAACAGCCTATCTTACAATCCACTAGATCCATCGATAACACTTTAGTTCATTCAAATCGGACGTACGGTTCGAAAGATAAGTTCATTCGATTTCTGAAAACATCCAAAATCTCAGATCGAGTCAAATCTTAAGCAAAACATGTCAACATATAACCTCTCTTTAAAGATTTCTTTCAAATTTGAACTGAAGATAGGCAATGGTGAATGAAGCCTTACCAAGCATTTGGAACCACTTGTTTGCATACTCAGCGAAAGTTGAAGGGGTATTTTATCATATTTGACATTTTGCCTTCAATGCTCATCAAGTATGCAATTTTAGGTATTTTAAACTAAATTTTAGAAAGAAGTAGTCAAAAATATACGTTTTTGGTTCCCAAAAAATTTCCGTACCGCCAACAGGAAAGCCACAAAGGTCCTTTAAAATAATTGCATAACTTGGATATATGAAGAGGTTTTTGAAAAACAAAAGTTGATTTCAATAGCTCTCAACTAACTATTAAGCATAGACTAACACAGATTTTTGATGCTTGCATTTTTGCCAGGATTTCAGACCTTTGAAAGTTCGAGGTAGCCCAAAATAGACATTTTTGATAAGAAATGGACGGAATGAAATAATCTGTTGATGTTTTTATGCCAATTTGGGATAACGTTTCGCAAGATCTGCCTAATATCGTTGATTTTTTTGAAATCGCATGCATACTTTTTGATAACCCAGGCCATTCTTGACCCATTTGTGCGTATACTACTATCGGGACTCCGTTGTGGCCGCTTGCCATATAAATAAATTTGAAGAGAATCGGTTGAGAACATTATAAATATTATAGTAAGTTTAATTAGATAGAACAAAAATATATACAGTAAAATACAATGAAATTATAAAGAAAAACAAAAAGATTGAGCAAAGATACAAGAACAAAAAAAAAATGAAGTTAATGTCCTACTTAAGGGGCGGGGTCATATATTGCCTGTGGCAATCTCTTCCACCCAACCCTTGGGACATTTGTAAATACAAGTGATTCAGTAAAAAAATCTCTGATTCTAGCGATAATAAAAGTAGAAAAATTTGAATGCCATTCACGAGGAAGTATTGTGTCCATAATTGGCAGTGCATTTTATTCTCTTTCTATTAAACGGATCTGATCATACCAACATTGCCTATTGCTTTATGAATTATTATAGCATTCAACAATCTCGAACTCAGAACCAAATGACTAATATTCATGTATAGGTATATAGCAGTATTTTCCCTTCTTCTGTGGAGGGTCTGTGGGGAGGTCATAGTTGTTAACACATAATAAAGGATCAAATTTTGTTTAGGTTTAAAAGTGCAGATCTCTTGTATTTAATGGCCTTCATATGAAAGGGGATACCTACCACGCTCCAAAGGCAAAGTACAAATGCAACTCATATAAATAAAAAAAGGTTGTGTTTCACTAAATTCAGACCGTTAGAAATAAAAACAAAGGGAGAATGGTAATTATTTATATTGTACAGTTTGCCGACTTTACAACTTCTTATTCCTTTCGAGATTTTGACGAAATTTTTTACACATATAGGTATAGGAGACGTATTGTAGGTGGTCCCATTTTAAATTCATTAACTTCGCACTATCACTTGTTGGTGATATAGACCATGTGTCTGACCACTATATTTTTAATTAAACGCTTATATCTCTTGAATAATACACCCAATTGTCACGAAATTATGTATGTATATTGTATATGCTGGGAGTTAGCGTTCTCATTGTGCATTTATAGCTAAATCATAAGCTTTGATATTTAGGAAATCCAATTTTTTTTACAAAAAAGTGCAAAAATAACGTCTATGACTTGCCGATACACAATTTTTTGTAGAGTTGGGTTTGTAGGAAAAACGGTATTCTACCATAATATATAACATATAAAATTTGAAGAAAATCGGTTAAGCGGTTTTAGATATAATAACACTCTATATTGGAAGGTAAGATATCTATACTTATATAAGAGAGTTTCACTCACTGACTGACTCACTCACTCACTGATTCATCACTGTTTCTCCGAACTGGTAAGTCCTAGGAAGCTGAAATTTGGTAGGTAGCTTTGTTTTATAGTCTAGATGTGCAATAAGACGGAATTTTTCGAAATTCCCACTACAACACCTGCCATTGGCGAAAAAGGATTTTTTGCTTCTAGCGGGCCATGCTTCGGCCCGCAAAGCGGGCGACAGCCCGCTAGTAATAGATATAATAACCACCAGGCTAGGTTAATACTCAAAGCATTTTCTACCACCTTAACCCTCAGAGTCTTATTATTTTGTGGTTACAAACTCAAATAAATGAGGAAAAATTCATGCACTGGGTGGGATTCGAACCAACGGATCCCTACACTACCTAGATCACCAGACTAGCGCTTTAACCACTTGACTACCAGTGCACTGTACAAGAGATACAATGGAGTTTTATTTTATTTTTTAAAGATGAGTGTTTTACAGCCTTTTTTATTTCGTAGCTATAAACAGGGCCTACTGTAGAAGCTTGTGGTCTGTGTTGTAGCCTGCCCATCCCGTAGTATGCCTCCACTCTGATGGGCGAGAAGTGACACAATACTTACCAGTTAGGTGCTGAGTCAACACGAGCGCACCGAAAGGTATTCCCTACAAACAACTGTAACCAAATTTTGAATACAAATTTTTGTCGGCGCGGGGGTTCGGACCCGGGACCTTCCGCATAGGAAGCGAGTGCTTAACCACTGAGCTTAAGTATAAAATCTCAAAATTGCCACGTGTATACAATGTAAACCAATCACGAAGAAGTATTGTGTTAATAATTTATTGACAGTGTATTACTTCCGAGAAATTTCTAATATTAGAAACTAATATTAGAAATATTAGTATTGTGTTCGTTTCTGTAAAAAAAGAAAAAAAAAAAAAACATTTTATTGCTCTGAGCAATTTTGGTTTTGTGTCCGTCTGTCGGTCTATTAAAAATATTCCTTGTAACGCGCAAATCTCGGAAACTACTCAATGGATTTTGATTAAAATTTCCTACGTGTATATAATGTGAAATAATCACGAGGAAGTATTGTGTCCATAATTGGCAGTGTTTTTTATCTTCAAATTATTTCGATGATTATTATTTTGTTTTACCAAGAGTTGTGTATAATAATTTCCTGAGAACTTATATGTTTCATTCCTATTATAATTATATTAGAAAATTTAGGAAGTAATAGTAGGACCTGACTCATCTGACCAAACTTATCACACGTAAAGTTTCGTTCCATTAAGTAGATAATGCCTTGATTTAATCATTTCATTTTCCTGCCCGAGCAAAGCTATGTTAAGACAATAATATACTTTTCAATTATTTATTTTTTTAAAACCGACGTTAAACCCCACTTTTAACTGCATGGTCATATGACGACGGGGGTGTTACCCTCTTTTCACAGGAAACTAAAAAAACCGGCTATCCACATAAACCTCACCCAGCCTTTGTTGGGCCGGAATACCAGCATCACGAAGATGTACGTTGCTCAACTTCGGTGATCCTACAAGAACCGGTGCCTTCAACGCTGGCTCAAAAATCGTTAATGTTCGGTTAAGTACTATTTTTTCATTTGCGTGTTCTGCTAAGTATCAAACGCGAAAATGGTTCGGCTAAGTATTGCTGAATGAGGAAATTTTAGAGACCGGCACTGGTCGCTTCGCGCTCGGGAATTAGCAGAACGTTAGAATTTTTCAATTATTTTCGAAATGGTTGAGAATTGTAAAAAAAAACGAGAAGTGTGTATCTCTTAAATTAAAATTGCTAGCAATTGATATAAACCTTATTCAAATCGGACAAACTTTTCTTAAGTTCGGCTAAGTCGCAACGCGAAAATGGTTCGGCTAAGTATTGCTGCGTGAGTATGTGTGTGTGTGTGTGTGTGTGTGTGTGTGTGTTTATTGCTCATTGATTATCTTCGAATTAATTCTAGTTGCTGTTACAAGAATAATAGAGAGACAGACATAAAAAAGATATCTTCTTTAGATATAATGAAAACTTATCATATATATAAGTGATATTCACAATCATGATAACAATTATTCAAACTAGCTTCAGTAAATTTTAGCCTAACTTGGACTTGAACCACCGACCTTCGAATTATGAGTCCACCGTCTCATAGATCGAGGTATAATATTTAAAGATTTTAAGAGAGAGAGAGAGAGAGATAGAGAGGGAGGGAGAGGGAGGAGGAGAGAGAGGGAGAGAGAGGGAGCGAGAGAGAGAGGGAGGGAGAGAGAGAGAGGGAGGGAGAGAGAGAGAGAGAGGGAGGGAGAGAAAGGGGAGGGAGAGAGATGGAGGGAGAGAGTGAGGGAGAGATAGATGGAGGGAGAGAGAGGGAGGGAGAGATGGAGAGAGAGAGAGGGAGGGATAGAGAGGAAGGGAGAGAGAGGGGAGAGATATGAAATAAAGGAATCGCAAGAGCGATATAATTTGAAAGCACAAGATGTACCTAGTTAGTCTTAGGAGCCTGGAGCGATTATTCAGGAAAAGCTCTTACTATACTGTTATAATAAAGATATACTTGTACATATGGTGTATTCATAAATAAATTATATGTGTATATGTTGATAGCATAATAGTCAAAGTTACAGCTGTACCCATTGTAAATGCAATAATACTCTTCTAGCATAACTGCAGTAAGTTCGGGCAGAACTTTCATAACACCCGAAATAATGAAAGATGTCGTGATGAGTTCGCCTTCAGTTGTTCTATCCATCTTCAACAGTGTACTTAGAACGGGGAAATTTCCAGACCAATGGAAAAAGGCCAAGGTCTGTCTGCTACCTAAACCAGGCAAACCGGAATTCGAACCCTCATCCTACAGACCCCTATGCCTATTGGATACGTTTGGTAAACTTTTTGAGTCAATGTTAGTCAACAGACTGAATGAGTGTCTTGGCCCAGATGGCTTTTCAAAAAACCAGTTTGGGTTTAGACCTCATAAGTCAACAATCCAAGCAATACAAAAAGTCCATAATATTGCCTATGGAGAGCGGAAAAAACCTTTTAGAAAGCGGAAACTATGCCTTATGACCACGGTGGATGTCCGTAATGCTTTTAATTCCGCATCCTGGACAATTATTATTCAAAATATGAAAGAAAAAAATGTTCCCCCTTACCTCGTAAGATGTTTCCAAAGCTATCTGACCGGACGGACACTCATAACAACCAATGGAAGTGAAAGGAACATGACAGCAGGCGCTTGCCAAGGATCGGTTGCCGGGCCTTGGCTGTGGAACATACTATATGACAAGCTCTTAGAAACAAAGATGCCTACCGGAGTAACCCTGATCGCGTATGCCGACGATCTAGCTGTCATAAGTATTGCAAAATCGGAGGTAGAACTCATCGAAATATCGAACCATGCTTTAGAAAAGGTACATGAGTGGATGACGGAAAATGAACTGCAGATTGCCCCAGAGAAAACGGAGGCTGTTCTCTTGATTGGTAGAAAGAAGTGTGGCCCAGTCACCATCAATATATCTGGCGCCGAAATTATCCCCAAGACAAACATAAAATACTTAGGGGTGTTTATTGATAAAAATCTTAATTTTGGAGTCCATATAGAAGAAACAGTATTAAAAGCCTACACCAGAGTTAATGCATTGATAAGATTACTCCCACGCGTTAGAGGACCAGGATGGTTGAAACGAAAAACACTCTACCAAGTTTTCACCTCAACAATTTTATATGCAGCACCGGTATGGGGTATGGTTATGCAAATCAAGAAATATAAAAACCGATTGATTCAAGCCCAAAGAAGACTTTTATTGAATGTTGCCAGAGCATACAGAACAACATCCACAGAAGCCATACAGGTTATATCAGGAATCATGCCCATTGAAATTGCTGTAGCTGAAAGAGAAAAAACCTTCCGTATACCTGAAGAAGAAAGAAAAGATGAGAGAGAACGGTCAATACAAGCCTGGAATGAAAATTGGAAACATGGAACTAAAGGACAGTGGACCAGAACTCTAATACCAGATGTGGAACCCTGGATAAAAAGAAAACATGGTGAGTTGACATACCATCTATCACAATTCCTCTCAGGACACGGCTGTTTTAATGCTTATCTGCATCGTTTCAAACTAAAAAACAGCCCAAAATGCAGATATTGTATAGCTGATGATACTGTTGAGCACACGATTTTCCAATGTGGGAGATGGCGTATACAAAGACAAAGGATTAATGACCAATTACACGAGACTCTTAATAAAAATAATATCATAAGGATAATGCTACTGCTGGATGGCAACTGGGAAATCATTCAATCATTTGTTCACGAGGTACTAGAAAGAAAGGAAAAAGACGAAAGAATTGAAAAATCTAGACTACAATTAAGAGAAAATAATAATCAACAGAATGAATGAAACATATATAATGGGAAGATTTGAGTAAGTACTAAGCACCAGTTTATAGTGAGTATGAATATATAGTATGTAGTATATTTTGTAATTGTATAATCTATACTAAGTATGTTGTATAATTATGTTGTATATATTTTTTTTTTTTTTTTTTTTTTTTTTTTTTTTTTTTGAGCTGATTATTTTCCACTCTATTTTCAAGCTTCAGCCCGAGTATATTGCACAATTGTACATATATGAGGGAGACCCGTGGTACGGGCTCTCCTCTGGTATTTCCCCATCCTCTAAGGGGTTCATTGATGGTAATTTAGAAAATAGAGTAACACAGAATAAGAGTTTTTAAAAGATTTATTTTATTTACAAAGATTTGATAAAAGATAATATTATGGTGATGATATGATTGATAGCTAATTCACAAACACGTAATTTCAACTGGTAGACGCAAGACACGCAACTCCCCGGCTATATCAATACTTCACGAGATCTAGCAACGGACTGACGAGGGGTATCCAGAGAGCAGTTACTCGTTCCCCGAGTCACCCTCTTTTCTTCCCCTCGGATCCTTTTCAGGGTGAAACGTTGGTGATCGATGCTCGATTGCCTTGGTCTCCTGGGATATAACACGGCCTTCCTGACGACCAAGCCGTCCTCGGCGCTCCGAACACACGGATTCTCGGGGGTTTTAGTTGAATCTGCCTTGGCGGTCTGTAACAGTCATATTAGGGTGCAGTAAGGATCTTGAAAGATAGTCCTGCACATTTAAAAATAGTTGTGCGGCAATCGGTAGAATAAGAATAGATTATATCATTAGCACAGGGAGGGATGGTTTTAGCATCCAAGATATAGTTTGGTACTTTACATAACCTTGTGACAATAGGTATGAATTTGTTTTCTGAACGTCCGTCCCGTTCGATATCACTAACTGACTACCCGTCAGGTTAGTAGGTACACAGTACAACACTTTGTAACTATAATGTTGCTACGTAATTACAAAATTAAGAATGCGCTTTTTATTGTTTCTAATAACTCAAAAGATTTCGGAGTCGGAATTGCTGTTCAGCATTGTGTTGTATTGTCTGTTCCCAAAATCTCTTATCCGAACTACTTCCTGCAGTTCCCAGAAGATCGACACGGAACCAACACAACGAATGAATGAAAATAATGAAATGCTATATTATGCAAGCTATAGTTTGTTTTGAAGACGGTATGATACAAAGATTCAAAAGGGGGATTTTTTGGGTGGGTAGGAGGGTAGTGACAAGAACCTGTTTTATTAGTTTTACTTTTTGTGGGGTCCTTTTTATTAGAGTAGGGTGTTGTATTTCAATTTTTTTTATTTATTAATATTTAGGTATTAACATTTTAAGATTTACTAGAAGGAGACGAGAATGGTAATAAGACTGTACTAAGGAATTCTGCTCTGCTTAAGTCTGCGATAACACAAAGAGAGGGTGGGCCGAAACCAAAATGCGAGTACAAACTGTTCAGAACGGTTTCATCTGAGCACCAACTCTAAAACCGTGTAAACTTGCACAAAACAAAATGATACGACCATTCCTCAGTGATACGCTCGCTCTAGAGCTTTCCTTTACTTGTCTTCTTACACCAATTCTTCGTCGGATAAAATTTCCTCATCACTTAAGACCAGTGATGGGTTAATATCCTTCCTGACCTGTAACTGGTCTTGCTGACCTATCAATAAAAGTAAGATTACGCTCGGTCCTTCCTGACCTGTAATTTGTCTTGCTGACTTTTCAATAATTTAGAAATTAATCTTGAGAAAACAAATTTAGAGAATGATAAAGATCATTTTGAAGCCGTGTTCGGGCTTGAACAATTTGAAGAAAAAGGGATCATCAAGATTTGACAAAAGGAGCCGACATTTGGGTTTACTACCTCATAAATGTGGTACTGCGCTTACTGCGTAGTAGAAAGCAATCTTTTTCAGTGTGAGACTGCGGAATTGGGTACGGTACCCTTATTCTTATTGTCTTAGTGAGGGGTTAGTTTGCAACGTAGTTTGTTTTAATTTCATTATAGAGGGGTCGAAAAGAGAAAGCTGTTTTCTATCAAATGAGAAGTTAACCCGTGAGTTCCTTGGTGACAATGATTAATGAATCTAGTTGCGAGGTATGGATCGAACTAAGAGTTTTACTGAGTGGACAAGACACTTCGTTGGGAATAATCGAACTCTGCCTGCTTCCGAGTGATCTGCTCCAGAGTAATCCCATAACTGAGCGTCCTGCTCGAGATTACCCGTCAAGAGCACACTCATCCACGTAGAACGATCTCCTACAATGTCAGTCATCAGTGTAATCTTGTTTTCGATCTGTACTCGCCAAATTAAGGCAAATTAAGGGACAGTTAATACAATTTAGACTTTTGTTATAAAGCAGTCAAATCAAGGGAAACACAACAAACTATTCTACGTTGCAAACTACTCGATCAATGCCTCGTCGCTAACCGCTTCGTCTGTATCACTGTCACTCAGGATAACAGAAGGGTTAATTTCATCGAGCCTGGGCATTGATCTCATGCGATCATGGGGGTATTTGTATTGTCTTCTCCCATCAATAGATGTGACTTCGTATCGGTCGTTTTCAAGGACTCGAGTTATTTTGAAGGGACCTTTGTACTTAGGATCTAGTTTATTTTGGTTTCTTTCTTCGTTTTTCAAGAGGACTAAATCGCCTACACTAAAAGGTTTCACTTTAGCTTTACCCTTATCAAATAAAGGTTTGTTGTATGCTGCAGATTTCTCAATTTCAGCATGAGCTAATGATCGAATACGATCAAGTTCTACATCAAAATTGTCATTGAATTCACCTTCAGAAGAGCAATGCTTGTTCTTTACTATCAGCTACGATAAAAATATCGTCTACGAATACGACAGCATAGTCGTAAGCTATCTCACCTAGCGCTTCTAACACGGCCCTCTGAAAAACGCTTCCGGCATTTTTCAGGCCAAAAGGTACAGCTAAGTACTCCCAAGTTCCATGATAAGTAATGAAAGAGGTCTTTTCGACCGAATCGGGGTGAATTGGGACTTGGTGGTATCCACTAGCCATGTCTAGGGAAGAGAAAAATTTAGCGCCTTTTAACCTGGCTATTTGGTCCTGAATAAGAGGTAACGGGAATTTTTCAGATACTGTATTGGCATTTAAAGCTCTATAATCTACACAGAGGCGGTGTCCTCCGGTTTTCTTGGCTACAGGAAAAGCTGGGCTTGCGTAAGGCGAACGGCTAGGCTGAATAACATTCGCCTCGAGCAGTTCTCCTACTAGCTTACGTACGACTTCGCGTTTCTCGTCGCCTAATCTATAGGGACGCTGAGAGTTGGTAATGGACGGATCTTTTAGTCTTATGGTCATTTCACCTGTTGTAATTCTGGTCTTAGGGATACCATCAATAAAATGAGGTTCGTATTTCTCAAGGATTGAAAATAATTTTACTCTATCATTTGGAGTTAAGCTCGTTACGATAGAGTCATAAATGTGCACTGAGTTCATTGACTTTTCGCAAGGATCTGTGTGGTTTTGTTTACCTGACCCACACTCCTGAATAGAACTCTCACTTTCGTTACACAACTCGGTTAATAGGTCAAGTTCAATGGGATCCAGAGACTGCGGTGTAGTCTCATTGTCACAGGGAATTTCTAGCGGATTCGAACCGTTATTCCCCTTTTTCTTAAGAATACAATGGTTCTTATCTATTTCCATTGTGAAATTGTCTTGAAGGATTTCGCGCCCTATTACAATAGGTTCGCTCATGATTGCATCAGGGGCAACGTAAAATAAAATTTCAAACTCGTTGTCATTAATTGTTACTAAGGATTGTATCTGTTTGCTACAAGATACAAGGGATTTACCTAATCCTATTAGATTCACTGTATTATAGTGACGCTTTCCCTCGAATTCTGAGGAAGTACTAGAAGTCAATAGGGAACATTCTGAACCACTATCGAAAATAAACTGAAACATCTCACCCTTGTGTGTAAGTTGGCCATGAGGATTGACAGCGCACAGTCTCACTTCCTTGACAGGTGGACGATCGTTAGCTGCTTTCCTCTGGGGACACTTAGTAGAGTAGTGTCCCGCCTCACGGCAGCGAAAGCAAGTGACAGACTTCTCTCGTTCTTGTGGTCGACTTGAAGAGGAACAGTCACGTCTGGCGTCAGTGGCTCGGTTGGGCTTCGAGTTGAGGGTTGAAGTCCTCTTGCGGCAATCATCAATGAGATGTCCTGGTATCCGGTAGAAGTTACAGTAGGGTCTGATGAATTTTGAGCATAGTTACTCCGCGGGGTTGAGTTTTCATCCTGGGAACTGTGTGTTTGGCTGTTCTCCGATATTGTTCGGTATGCACGTTCAGATCGGTGCGGTTGAGATCCCACTTCTGATGAGGGAGACCCGTGGTACGGGCTCTCCTCTGGTATTTCCCCATCCTCTAAGGGGTTCATTGATGGTAATTTAGAAAATAGAGTAACACAGAATAAGAGTTTTTAAAAGATTTATTTTATTTACAAAGATTTGATAAAAGATAATATTATGGTGATGATATGATTGATAGCTAATTCACAAACACGTAATTTCAACTGGTAGACGCAAGACACGCAACTCCCCGGCTATATCAATACTTCACGAGATCTAGCAACGGACTGACGAGGGGTATCCAGAGAGCAGTTACTCGTACCCCGAGTCACCCTCTTTTCTTCCCCTCGGATCCTTTTCAGGGTGAAACGTTGGTGATCGATGCTCGATTGCCTTGGTCTCCTGGGATATAACATATATATACCCTAATATCTCTTAAATCAATTGATTTTCCCTCTAGTTAATCAATTATTTTCAAAATCCACTGTACATTTACATGGACTTCCTTTTATGGGTCATTTTCATTTATCTTGGGCATATCAAGTCCGCAACCTTTCTCCTTTAATAAATGTGAAAATAATAGGGATATATGACTAAAATCTATTTGATCACATACGAAACAATTTTTTTTTATAAATTACAATAATAAATTGTCTTTTAAACTAATGTCTTTTAAACTCAATTACAATAATAAATTTTAAACTAATTGCCACAGGCAATAACCCCGCCCTTTAGGTAGGACATTTCTCTTTTTTTTTTTTCGTTCTTGTATATATGTTTAATCTTTTTGTTTTTCTTTATATTTTATTGTGTTCTACTGTATATATTTTTTGTTCTATCTAATAAAGCTTAAAAAAAAAAAAAAAAAAAAAAAAAAAAAAAAATTGCCAGTTATGTAAGTAACGTTCATGATATTTTAGGTGTCCCTTAGTCTAAGATTTTACTGTGTCTGATAGAAAAAAATGCATTTCTCCCCATTATTTTCACCAAAATCCAATATAAATGAGAAAAATACAGTTTATTTAGGATGTGACCATTAGTTTTCATAAAAATAATAATGTTCACCTCATTCTACAGACGTGTAAAGTTGTGTCCCTACGAAGAAAAAAAAATCTCCGTCATGAATGTTACCCCAAAAAAATGTAAACCATTTTGAAAAACCCTTAGAATGAGAAGCTAGCAGCTGCCGCCATTTTGCTTCTTACAGATGACATTGTTTTTGTTTTGAAATTTCCTGTCAGTTGGATGTTGGATGCAGTACAGTGAGGGACAATGGTGGGTCTAATTTTTTTTGACAAGAACGTTACGCGGTTTTTTAAATAAATTGTAATGATTCTTTAATATATAATGTATTTCTTTAATTTTTCTGCATGTCCTCTTTCCAATCAAATATTTTTTTTTGTAAAGTGAATATTCCTTTATTAAGAAAAGATTGTTTTAGTGGCGTGTTACTCATGAACGTTACCGTCATGAACGTTACCCGTGGCCATGAACGTTACCTGGTACGTTAAGTTTTTGTAATTTTGTGTGAAGAGGTAGCTGATAGAAATATTCTAAATGAAAGCTTTTGCTCAAAGGTATTTGTCTTAGTCTTCTGAGCCTAAAAATTGTTTAGGAAAAAGGTAACGTTCATGACTTGAAAAAATCCAATTGCCCAAGATAAATGAAAATGACCCTTATAGTAGATTAATAATTATGTTGTTAGGCTGTAAAATTTTGAATTGTTTTTGTTATTTAAACAAATGTTAACTAATGCGAGGTATGGACAGGGGAGTTGAGGAAACCACTTTCCATACGCCGCATAAGATCTGTGCACATTTGGTATTCTGTATTTTTTTAGTTTCTTATATTTATGAATTAATTGTATTGTTAGGAAAGTCCATGTACATGTATTACTATATTACTCACCCTGGGTATACTGAGAATGGCTTTCAATTTGAGAAGCTCAATTTTTTTTTTTTTTTTTTTTTTTTTCATTATGTGCAGACCTTTATTTGATTATGTTGCTGTTGCTATTTCGCTAAATGTGTTATTTACTGTGAATATATATATATATTTTATTATTATATCACTCTGGGTATGTAAGTAGGCTACAACACTCTCATCTGAATGCATATTACCTTATTTTGATTATGTTGCTTTTGCTATTCTGGGTATATGAGAATGTATATTTGTATATGATTTCTGTGTAATTTCTGAAGTTGAAGCAATAAATGTGTATGTGTGTATATATAATTATAAATTTACCTTATCATCCTAATCCTTACATCCTTCTTATTCTTTACAAAATTCCTTTGATCCTTGAAATGTCAACTGAAGTAATATTCACGTGGTTCCGGTTGACATTTCCCATGTGAGGGGTCATAGTCGGAAAGGTTTTAGTTGGTAAGAGTCCAACATTATCTGGCGAGCTTCGGTGATGGGTTTGCAGGGTTGAATTCTTCATCTCTGTACATCTGTCGCAGAAATTGCCATTTATCCATGAGGATTTCCTTCGCCGTCATATGACATTTACATGGTTTCCCAAAAAAAAAAAAAAAAAAAAGAACTTTCAAAGTTAACAGTAAGAGGAGACTTTATATTATCTTTTACTCTTCCCTCTCTCTTTCTATCTCCTCGAAATATAGTTAAAAAGGTAGCAGAATGTGGCGAATGCCACTCGAATTATGTAGGTCAGTATCTACGACAGAGGGATACTGTTCAAACTCATGGTATTTATATAAAAATGCATGTTAATGAAAAACAAATATGAGACTTCCTTTTAATTGGTGTCGACATTTTTGGTGTTTTAGTGCTTCAAAAATACCGAAATAACATTAACATATGAAAAAATAATACTAAAAAATTAAACTCGTAAAGGCTTGTATTAATTCTAGCACCAGCAGTGGATCACCATGGTGTTTGAAGTGAGTGTTTCACAGCCTTTTTTATTTCGTAACCATAAAACAGGAGCTACTGTAGACGCTTATGGTCTGTGTTGTAGCCTGTCCATCCCGTAGTATGCCTCCGCCGAGATGGGCGAGCAGTGACACAATAATAAATTCTCATTTAGGTGCTAGGTCAACATTTGTACCAAATTACATAAATATTTTAATCAGAACAGAATCTGCTTTTCTATGAGACATTCGAGTTGAGGACAAGAAAGCAAGCAAGCAAGGGTTAAGCGTCAAACATTTATTTTCAGACAAAAAACGCCAAAAAAGAGTTAAACATCAAATATTTGTTTTTCGGATTTAATAGTGAAGTTGCAGCGCGGGTTAAACGTCAAACATTTGTTTTGTACAAAAAATGTCTTCATTAAACGAAACCCACATTTCCTAAAGTTTACGGTAGACGCCCTCATCCAATTAAAAATTCAAATTAATTTTTTTCCAATGGGCCACCTCCCTCTCCTGCTTATCCCCTCCTGCCCTACTCAGGCTAAAAAACACGACTTGAAATAACTGCGGTGACAAAATTTTAGAAAAATCCTTGCCGATTTTTTTTTTTTTTTTTTTTTTTTTCAAATTATATTTCCTGAATTAAGTTGCGAGGGAAATTGGGAGAGAAATTATATTTCACTTGGTTTTTAATTTTAATTACTTTTTGGATGGCTTTGAAGATAGAACTTACCTCCCTCTTCAATTAGGTGCCACACCTACTCTTATGGTTATTATGTCAGCTAAGCTAACGAGGTAATTTGTTTTAATATATCTACATTATGTCAAATCTAGGCTGCTGACTTTCAGTTATAGAGCGAGACGCTTCCTTGAAGGAAACGCCTTAAAAATGACAATTTAGTAATACGAAATATGTCGTAACCCTGCATAATTCGATTGTATTTTTTTGACAAATTTAACTTTACATCTGATTCTCACTTATGGTAATGGCGTTGCAAACTTAGGGTTACTTTTAGGATAAACATAATATTATATTGCCAAGATTTTGTTCATTAAATTTTTTACAGGCCAGAAAACCTGGAAGAAAAGAGTCCATGCACCCGGCTATGGAGTATGGACTCTCACACCAGCCTTCTCCAGACCCTAGCCACCAGTCCCGAGGTTGATTAAGGTGGGCTGGTTATTCTCTAAAAAAAAACAAAATTTTCGGAGCATCTTGTATAAAATATTTTAGTACAAAAAACTATATCCAGTAGACTAGCTTTCTCTCAAAAACTTTCTGCTGACATATTGAAAAAAACCAACACAAAAGTTTTTTTTCCTCCCTTTTTCTTCTAAAAGCAGAATATTACATGTTATTTTTTGCTATTTTTCTTCTGTTTCCCTCATGTTTTCTTGTTATGGGGCCATAGAAGATTTTCTTTGTTTTTATACAGTCAGTCATTTGCAGATAAGAGCCAGGGGTGTCTAAACTTGCTATACTGCGGTCATATTATGGGGCCATTTAAGATTGTCATCTTATATCGCTATAAATTGAAGTCATTTAACGCTCTCCGTTTGCAACTCAATACATGTTACACTGTTTGGGGCGTAACAATAATACGTGTTGGTCTTCTATAGTGTATATACTTTTATATACTTCTGGTCTATAAAGTAAATGAGAAACTGAGAATATCTCTGTTAACTAATAACCCCAAGGAAGTGTTTCATGAGATTTTTATGTTTGATCATCCAAAAATATATAAAAATCACTTTCCGATAAGACGTTCTAAGACTGTCTTGAAGAGTCTTATCTTATGCTTTCGACTGAGTTGGATATTGGATTTGATTTTCGGATGAGTCTGTTTTGATGATAAGACTCAGGGCAACATATTTATCCCAGGAGAATTCTGAAGTTCTGGATAGGGTGTCCAGATGGTAGTTTTGTGGAGTCACATCCTTTTACGCTGTGGTAGGATATAGACATAGAAACTTCATCAAAAAATATTCCCTTAAAAAAACCATTTTTTCGATTAGGAACGTATTTCTAAGCCTAAGTGAGGAGTTACTAATGAACAGATTTAATCAATGAACTTTACACAAAATCAAATGGCTAATGGCCGTGCTTAATCAGTTCTTCCGTTTATGTCATATTATGTCCTTTAGTTAGGACACATGTTTTAATATATTTTTTCTACTCTTTTTCATTTTTATTGTAAATATTGTTTCCATATTTTTCATTGCTAAAATAATTATTCGTACTATACATAATTGTGTTCATTTATATTACCTAATAAAGTGTGTAATAATAATAATCACACTGTTAGTGACTATGCACTCCACATTTAGTCTTCTAGAGGCTCTTAGTAATGGTGCACTACCCACAACGAATCTCAAGAGGCCTTGTGCTTCATTACAAAAAATGTGGTCATTAAATGTTACTATCTAATTTAGTTGTAATAACTATAAATAATAGATTAATAATATCGCCTCATTTATACTGCCCGATAAGGACTATTAAAGTCCCATTATTATTATGTGGTAAAAATCCCAAATGGGAGGATAACTTGTCATGTCCCGGCTGGATTTCGAACCCGCGACCTCTGGGACCTCTAGATTCACAGAGTGCCGCCTTCACCACTGAGCTACCGGGACTAACTAAAAACACAACTATTGTTTTCGAAAATTTTAATGGATCTATATAAAATAATTATCTTTCAGCGGGGCTCATTGGAAATTCAAATATCAATCAATCTAATTATCATGGTCGACGCATATTTTAAGCTCAGATGACCATAAAATGTCCTCTCGTAAAATAAATAAAAGCCCGAAATGTCCTCCTCTGTCCACTTTTTCTCGAAAGCTGAGCTATCAAAACCATTCGAGTCATTTCCATTTTCGGCCCAAAAAAGCTGGGAGTAACGTTTGTACATAATACAATGTACATAATATTATACAACATGGCACATGCCATTCCCAGAACATAGATAGTAAGAGGGGGAGGGGGGGGGGGCTACAGTGGTGGAATTTCATTAATTTATAAATAAGTCGGGTTTTCACTTTTCCTAATATTTTTCCTGTTTTCTCTTTCTTTCCGGACTTCGATTTTGAGCAGAGAAATTCGAAGCCCGGAAATGAGAAATATCTGGAAATTCCAGGAAACTCAAATGATAGGAGGAGCTTTCATATTCATTTGTTTCCTTTGACCTACATACAGGGTGAGTCCCGCGACCGCGACTAACATTATCAGAAAAAGTTGATAAGTAATTCTTTCAAAAGCCCAGAATAAAGGTTTTACAACATACAAGGTAGGGCGGGCTGAAATATAATAACTAATAACACTCTTTAGAGGAAGGTATCCACCAGGCGAGGTCAATGCTCAAAGCATTTTCTACCACCTAACCCTCAGAGTCTTATGTGGTCACAAACTCAAATTATGGAGGAAAATTCATGCACTCGGTGGGAATTGAACCAACGGATCCCTACGCTACCTGGATTACCAGACAAGCGCGTTAACCACTTGACTACCAGAGACTTTCTATCTAAGAGAAGCTCACCTGACAGATTCTTTCTATGTAAATATCTTCAAGATCTCCAGAGATATGAACTTATCATATCGCCTCTGACAACACAAAGAAGCGTGAACAACATTTTCGAAATTTTACAGGAGAGCCAAAATGAGTTTTCTTGTGCATAAATTTTCTGTTCACAGTAGGAACATTATCACTTCCCTGTACCCGTTAATCACCATACGAAGTTTTTCTGTTGCCAAATTTGATTATTTAACTGTGACTATCGATTTACACCTATTTGATTTGTCTGAAAAAGAGAAAATGAGGGATACGCCTGATTTCAATTTTTGTTGTATCTTTTCTTTGGATTATATTTGGGCTCGTATTTGTGAGAACAAAATATAGCACAAGTAGACTCAATCTAAGCAATAAAAACGATTTCAAAAATTTGTGGTTTACGCCTCTTTGTGTTGTCAGAGGCGATATGTTATCACATCAGTTATCAGCTCAGCAATATCAGCTGGATCGAGAGGGCAGTGGACTCGTAACTTGTAGGTCGCTGGTTCGAGTTCCAAGAACGCAAATTTTATTTAGTACATAGTAATTGTGAAATGACTCTTGGGTTTAACATAAATATGATAACCTTTTTTTCATATTTTCACCAGTACATTCAGATGTGTTGCTATTCTTTTTAATACGTTTAAGTAGCTGTCTTGCAGTTATGTTCTCATATTCAGATATAAACTCACTTTTAGATGTGTAATATAGCCATATACGATAAATAAAACGTACATATTATGTCCTATTAAGAAAGACTTAAATAATAATATTTTTTTCTTGTTCTTCAGATCTTCCAATAGAGACTTTTTCATATCTTCATATGTTACCCTATCTCTTCAGATATCCTCAAGATCTTTACATCTTCCTATATGCACGAGTGCTAGACTTGTCATCACAACCACTTCACAATCCGGAGAATTCCACGTCAAATCCAAGAGCCTGTAATTACTAATTAGGCACCTGGAGTGCAGGCACGAGGCATATATGAAAGTCAATTACATTCATAAGAGTACATGTCTATCTACTCTTTGCTGTCTATTGCCTTCACTCAACAGTCACCACTCAGAACACTTTTCTCTTTTTTAAATTGCATTCCTCCCCTCATCCATATTAAATTTCTTAACTGAATTCAGTAACTCGATCTATAAGTGGTTGAGTGGAAGAGATTGCCACAGTCAATAACCTCGCTCTTTAGGTATAGGACATTAACTTCATCCTCTTTTTTGTGCTTGTATGTTTGCTCAATCTCTTTGTTTTTTCTCTATAATTTCATTGTATATTACTCTGTATATATTTTTGTTCTACCTAATAAAACTTAATATATGAATATTAATACGTCGGCGGAATCGTAACCTGGAGGTCAGTGATTCAAGTCCCGAGTATGCCAGCGTCGATGGCATGTTGAATACACCGGTTCCCTTCAGAACACCGAAGTTAAGCGACATCCAGCGAGGTTAAGACTTGGATGGGTGACCATTCAAATTCTAATTCTCGTGACGCTGGCTTTTCCCGGCCCCACTCAGGCTGGGTGAGGTCAATGTGAGTAGCAGGTTTGTGAGTTTCCTGCGAATGGAGGGTAAAACCCCCGTCGTGATATGACCATGGCAGTTGAAAGCGACGTTAAACCCCATTTGAAAAAAAAAAAAAAAAGTCCCGAGTATGGTAAAATTTTAGTAAGTCGAGTTTGAGTAGATGTGGCATCACGATTGCGTTCAACACACATACAACACGAACACTTCCGAAAAAATCTAATATTAGAAATCGAAAGTAATGTGTTCGCTTTTGTAAAAAAAATATATTTTGCTCCAATTTTAATTTTTTTCCCTAATATTTCTGGACGTTTCATACACCCAGAGGTCCCAGAGCAACTTTGGTTTTGTGTCCGTCTATCAGTCTGCTATTTTTTAATATCCTGTACTCTCGGTCAGTCCATTTCTCTCCAGCATTTTCATCAAATTCCATCCCTCCTTTCTTCCACATATTTTATTATTTTATTCTCTTCTTGGCTCTCTTTATTTCTCCTCGTGTATATTGTATGTGTCCTTTTGCTATCGTCCTGTTCTCTCTTCCACGTGGGTAGCGCAGAATTATAGAAATATCCTGATATCTTATTTTGCCTATAATTCCACCAATGGTTAACCACCTCAGTGATTTAACAAGTGACACTCCTCTCTCGTTCAAATAGGGGCAGATTGTGGGCCCAAACATTCATGGTTTGGCCAATTTCAACGTAATAGAGTAGCAAACTCCCTCTCTCTTTCGTATTCAGTGTCTGCAGGCCCGGCTCTATATACTCGTGAGTATTATTAAGAGGGGGAAATAAAATAAGGAGAAAAAGAATTGGAGGGTGTTGAGGAAGGGGAGTGAGAGCGAAAGGGGTTAATATTTGCTAAAACAAATAATATTTTCTTCTACTTAATGTCAATCGCAAATGTCACTGCTTGTTTTTCTCCTCGCTTGGATTTTAAAATATTGAAATGTCAGAGCCTTGAGTTTAATAGGGGGAATAAAGTGTTTGTACCACTCTGTGATAGAGGAACGGTATATAAATATGTCTCTTGTGGGGTATTGGTGCCACTATAATAGCGGGGAGTGCGGTAAATGTGTGCCACTATAATCTATCATAGAGGGAAGCGGGGTATACTCGTATATGTCTTTTAGGACCATGTTGTGTGACACTATAATATAGGAGAGCGAGGTATATGTGTTTCTTAGGGGCATGTGTGACACAAGAGGGAAAGAGAAAGAGAGAGAGAGAGAGAGAGAGAGAGAGAGAGATAGATAGAGAGAGAGAGAGATAGAGAGAGAGAGAAAGAGAAAGAGAGAGAGAGAGAGACAGAGAAATAGAAAGAGATATAGATCGAAAGAGAGAGAGAAAAAATACACAACTCATAGAAAAAGAAAGAACAGAGCAGGAATAATTTAGCACCATATTTGAATGAACTAGCATGACTATAAAATATAATAGCGAGTATAATGTTTTCATTTTCAACCAGCATTCATCTTTGTTACGGGGGGGGATGAGAATCATGAGAGGATGAGCTTTAAAAAAAAAATAAGGAAGGGAAGGAAATAAAAGAGAGAAAAGAAAAAAAACCATAAGTAAATAAGGAGGAGAGAGAATAGATGAAGAGAGAGAGAGAGAGAGAGAGAAAGAGAGATGGTAAAACAATAGAAAAGTGGTAAAGATAGGGGAAGAAGGGAGGCTCGCAGAGAGACAGTGGGAGAGAAAGAGAGAGAAAAGTGAGAGAGACAGAGAAAAAGAGAAAGAGAGGAAAGAAGTAAAGTAAATAAATAGCAGCCGAGGGAGAAAAAAAAACACAAGGTATAAAAAAAA
Organism: Bactericera cockerelli; assembly: GCA_024516035.1. NCBI lineage: Eukaryota > Metazoa > Arthropoda > Insecta > Hemiptera > Triozidae > Bactericera > Bactericera cockerelli. The sequence goes on along the minus strand of CM044958.1, from coordinate 9,615,814 downwards.
GGTCATGGGATTTGTGTCATTACGATGAAAATACAAAACAAAATCCCTTAGCCCCCTCCTAGGGTAAGGGTAGTGTCACCCCACCCCTCTCGTAGTCATAAATTTGGAACTTGTCTCCCTGTCTGGGTAGCAGTGAATTTACAAAGGATAAAATATGAATAATAAGCTTTTGTGTTAGCTTCTTATGTTCTTCAATTCTGGCCCATGCTGGTATTTTTTCTCTAAGGTGATTATTTTTTTCGGGAAACTTTCTCTGATTTTAATACAAAAGGTGACATTTCATCTCATCTCATGTTAAAGTATTACAGTTTAGGATGTTGAAGTCCCTCTCATTCACTCCCATACATACAATTATTATGTGTTAACCACAAGCGTGACGTCACAATCACACTCAGACTCGCCTTACTAAAAGTTCTAGGTTTGGGACTCGATCGATCTAATGTGGTCAGATGAACTATAGTATGTAAATAAATACAAAATGTACTCTTACAATTATTTGTACATAATAATAATGTATGTCACAATTTAAGTATAGGGAGCGCAGAATCAAATTACCACTTTAATTTACAATATGTTGTTTTTTTTATAATGCCGCCACTGGTCGCTGTTCCACATCAAAGGAGGTACTCTTTTTTCCTCACGAGGTATGAGTATGAGTGTGACCTGAACATCCACGTACAGAGCAGAAGAATTACTGCCCCGCTGCGAATTGAACTCAGGGTGCAATGCCTAGTGCGCTAACTCACTCGGACTAGGTGATTATGTACTATATTGTACTATACTATGCACATACATACTCGTACATAATTATGTATGTACATACTATTAATTATGATCATATAACCATCGGCGTAGAGGCGGGGGGGAAGGGGGAGAGCCGCTGCCTCCCCTTCAATAATATATAATTATATAATTATAAGCTCACCTATCTGAAGAAAAAAAATCACCCCCCCCCCCCCCCCCCCGCCTAATAGAGTCTAATAGAGCAAGTAGTTAACCAAGCTCCATCCAATTAAATCTTCTCACTCCACTGAGAGCCGGGGGGGGGGGGGGGGGGGGGGAGGAGGAGTTGGAACAAACCTGTCAACTTCCAAACTCAAACAAAGTAACCGAGATGAGCGGTGACAACGCAAACCCAGGGGAACTTCATTCGTCAGTCCAACTGCCAGTAGTCACAAACAGTGTTTCGAGTTTCTGCACTTGTTTCCACACAAAGTTTCCAATTTTTCCATTGGAAATGATGATGATGATGGAGCAAACAAATTATTTTCCCATCTTGTTTTTCTTTTCAATTAAAATGGAGGAAAAGTTTGTTTCCCAAGAACAGCTCGATGTTATCAGCTGCGGTTGGAGAATGGTGGTTTGAAAAACGCGGTTCGAGCAAAGGAACCTGCTGGGGCGAGTTTTTTTTAGAATGTGGTAAATAATCAATAAATGAAGTTACGTACTGAAAATATTTAAGCTTAGTTTTCTCCACTCATACACGTCGAATGACTCAAATGTAATGGTGACCATTTTCTGTCATATTGGAAACTAATGATTTTTTTCTTCTTGTGAGAGGAGGTAAAATCTTCTATGGATCAAGACGAAGTGCGGGGTTCCAGCGCTGGAAACAGAGCGCCATATACTCGCTAAAACCCTCCTCTTCATCACCACAAACATACCCGGAACCGTATTGTACATTACTTCAGGGAAACTAATGTTTAGTAAATATTTTTACTGTTTTAATCTATCTAATTAAATCTAATTTTAATAATCTAATTATTTTTAGGCATGCCTGCTGCTTTTTTTTGTTATTAAGGCATGGATGGACCCCACACTTCAGCCATGCCTGCTGCACTAAACTGTGAGTAATATGTTGGAAACTTGTGTTAGAATTGTGCTTGTCGCTGACATCGCCTGCTAGGCCTTAGCTTGTTGAGAAAGAATATCTTATTTATTCAAAGAGAGAGAAAGAGTGAGAGAGACAGAGAGAGATAGAGAGAGAGACAGAAAGATTGAGAGAGAAGAGGAAGAGAGAGAGAGAGAAGAGAAAGAAAGTTTCACAACATGGTTTTATTTTCTTCCTCTAGATTGTTACTGCTTGTCTCATACATACAATTATTTATAATACAGGGTATTGAAAACACCGAGTACTACAATTTTTATAATAATAATAATAATAATACTCTTCAGTGGAAGGTAACCACCAGGCGAGGTTAATCCTTAAAGCATTTTCTACCACCTAACCTTAAGAGTCTTATTACTATGTGGTCACAAACTCAAATTATTGAGGAAAATTTCATGTACTGGGTGGGATTCGAATCAACGGATCCCTACGCTACTACCTGGATTACCAGACTAGCGCGTTAACCACTTGACTACCAGTGCACTTATTTTTGTGTCTCGGAATGCTATAGTATAGGTACTGCCCACTAAAGTTGAGACATAATAACTCAAAGAATACATACATGAATGCAATTCAATTAAACCCTCCTTAACCCACATGACAAAGTTTTAACTCATAGGTATTTCTCAAATTACTACAGAAGCCATCAGCAAATATTGACAAGAGACGATAACGAAAAATAACAATACGAAACTCAGCTTTTGATTGGATAAGGTCTTTGTACGAACAAATTGAATGAGGGTGACTGGAAACCTTTGAAAATTTTCAAAGTTAACCCTTTAAAATCAGAGTTCGGATTTTGAAACAAATCAGGTAACATCAGAACAAAAAGTTGAAATAGGAACAAAATTTTTTTTGATGCAAAGCGAACACAATAGACAAAACTTCCGATTTATAATATTCCAAATTTATCGAAAATAATAGATTGCCATTTTTGGACACAATATTCCTTGTGAATAGTTCACATAAAATGCAATAGGCGATATAAATTCATGAACTTTCTATTAGTGATATATTTTGAGACTATTTTCTATATGTTAACTATGAAATCACTCATATCTCCTAAAGTTTTATGCCAATTTGGATCGCTACGGTATGGAAACCCTGAAACCATCCACGACAGTAAGACGGAGTTGTGTCGGTAGTAGCGAGAGTATGAAAGTGGAAGTCACAAGAGGAATTTTTTCCAACGATTGAAAGTCGGTTCGTGAAAATCAAATTTTCGAGACAGACTACTGAGGTAGGTACTCACGGGGACATGGGTAACTCGCTGAGTATCAGCATAGAATCCTGCACGTAGGTGAAGGGAATCCTCTAAATGAGGAAAGTCATCTAGTTGTAAAATATGTAATTAAAAGAGCCAAAATGGGAGGATAACTTGTCATGTCTCGGCTGGGTTTCGAACCCACGACCTCTGGAATCTCTGGATTCACAAAGTGCCCCTTATACCACTGAGCTATCGGGACAAACTGTTCAATTTGTTCAGAACTACTAAACTCAAAGGTACCTCACCAAACTCAAAGGGTTAACACAATTCGAACAAGAAAGAAAGAAGGCATGAAAAGCAGCAAATTGTGTAAAGTGCCCCCTCCTTATCCAGCCAAACCAAATCATTAAAATGAAAACGTTATCTGAAGATAGCATCAAACAGAGGAACTGACAGTCTGGAAGCCCTTCAGGTGAGAAATGTGGGAAACTTGCTGACAAAGGAAAACCTGGTGCAATTATCAGAGGAGGGGGGCGTCCCGTTTCAGCATGACGACTGGAGAATATACTATTGGTGGCGTTGTGGGAGTATCAATATATTAGGAGTATAGGAAGTTGGGATTGCAATGTTTTCCATTGGTGATGTTGAAAATATTATCTAAGTCTTTCACTTTGCCTTTCCTAAACCTACTTGGGGTCAACCTCTCTTCCTAATGGGCGAGGTTTGTTGGGTCTGTCACTCGTACTTTCATACTAGTAAGAGACCTTATAAACAATAATGCTCACTTGGGACTCTTTCAAGTTCTTTTTATTTTAACAGGTGTTTCGGTGAAATCATTATGTGGTTTTTGAATCATCGTCATCGTGAACGATGGTAGCCAGACGGTGGAGCAATGACTCAGCACTCAGCACATCTACCACTGTCATTACAAGGAGGCTTATAATTGACCAGGTTCCCCAGAACCAAGATAATGCTGGTCTACTCCCTGTTTATAGTCCCCCAGCCAGACTGCTGGTCTACTCCCTGTTTATAGTCCTCCAGTCAGGTTTTTGAATAAGCGAGGAAAAATCCAAAAATCGGGTGAGATCCATATCGATAAGTCCTTGCACAACCTGAATTCCCAAACTTACACTTCAACCACAAGACCACCGATACAGGTGCGGTGTATAGCGGGATTAACGTTTCCAAACGACCTCACCGTATGTGATAACAGACCATTAGGCACAACAATTAAGCCTAACGTCCCGTTAAAATCTTAGCGGAAAGTGCTGCAAATTCCACGTTGAGCTTTTTAATTGCTTTTTTCCATTTCCGAACGAATGGCATTTCTTTTAGCCCGGTCGTTGGGATCGTTTCTGAGGTCGTAACGAGATGGAGAAGATTGAAGCTGTGCGAGCAATTCACGTCGTGACTCCAGTAAATGAATCTTCTTACTAGTCCTTTATAAACATAGAGGCCCTATAGAAAAAAATTCAGATAAGTTTTGTTTCTTTACAAAAACAATTAAAATATTCAAAATTGACTAATATCCAACGATATGATTGAAAGTAATAGTAAACAAGTAAACAATTACTTAAAAACAAATAAAACTTTTACTATCTCAACTCTCAACTGTAAGGAACGAACCAAAGTCCCAACAAAATTGAACCAGGATGCGGCGATCCTAACTGTTGGAAAATTTGTTTCGTCGGGGTCACGAACCCAAGACTCCTCGCTACATGACCACCGCCATGCATCAGTCCCTAAGACCCGAGCCCATTAAACGTTGCTTCACGAGCACTTACACTCAGTGAAAGTCTGAACAATAGAGAACAATGGGTGCCACTGCAGACTACTACATAAGGAGAGCTTTAGGAGAGAGGGACAAGAGAGGGAGACTAATAGTTTCCATTTAAATTAATGAAAACCCGGAGCAACTTCTGTATCTGATGCTTTCTCTGTGTAATACAATAAAGAGTAATTAAACAACAAAAATTACTATTTTGTGTTTTTAAAAGGGGTTTAATTTTGCGTGCAAAGACAGTAGTAAATTGTCTCTCTTCCCCAAACCTCCGTTCTGCCGCTGATGCCAAAAATAGAGGAACAGGGGTGGGCGGGGTGCTATCCCTTCAACGGAGGGTTTTTACTGGTGGGATCAGTAAAATCCCTGCCAAGGAGAGAAAGGGTCTGGGGAGCAAGTTTCTCCTCTTCTTTACCGGCTTTAAACCACGACGCTTTTTACGACCAAACCCTCTCGTCTACTTGCACGGGTGATTTCGTTTAGAAATGCATTTTGTTTACGATTGTGGGCACTGGGGGTGGTGGGCACTCGGGGAGATTTGATGTGAGATGAAGATTGGGAGATGTGAAATGCTCATGCTGTGTAATGAATAAATGTGGGATCAAATGAGAATTCTATGTGGGACCAAACACTCGTTTAGACGATCGTTAAAGCACCTAGAGGTAGTATGCAAAATATAATATCGAGTAACAGTAAGCAAAATCAGTTTTTAAATGAAAATATAACAAAATTTCTTTGCAACCAGAAGAAAATCACATCAAAATTCTAGATCAAGCGAAACGGTCGCTAGGCGGGAGAACGCCTCCTAGAAACTACAGTCCTTATACATATGTATAACGGTAAATATAGTTTGTATATATTTTGTCGTCTTGCAAAAATCTACAACAAGAAATATTTTCAACATTTGAAATTGGAATTACATCAAACACTCCAACATTCCTTTACACAAGCAAGAAAACATTGAGGGAAATCTTAAAAAAATAATTCTTTTTTTTTCAGGCGTTCATGAGAATCCTCCAAACCGCAAATACTAATATCTACATGTCATTGAAAACGAGTCTTATCAAATATTTCTGAAGCCTTCAACCACAATTGAAGGCCTTCAAAAGGCACATGTTACACTAAAAGAAAATTCCTCCGTCACTTCTAACTTCAAAGGATTCGTTCAGTTCCAACACGCTCACAGATTGACCTCCATTGGAACTTATTGGACATTACAGCGATTTGTGTGTTTGCCCGTCTGCCCACCCACTGTACACAATTTGTTCCAAAATCCCCAATTTAATAAAACCTCAATTGGTACACAAAAAAAAACTTAACTCTGCAAATATGAAAGGTCAATGGATAATAATGATGAAAATATTTTTGATGAAGATAATAACAACAACAACAACAACAACGGAAAAACGAGGATATAAAGCGAACGCTCGTAACAATATTGGAAGCACATTAGAGGTTTGCAATTTCCAGTCTCCATACACTGGCCATAACTTCCAATTGTGCACAAGTCGTTTCGGGGTTGTGATTTTGGGTAAATTTTCGGAGCGATGCCATTTTGCTGTAATGCGAAAAAGTTGAGCTCGCTCCATAGTTATACAAGCACTCGGTATTTACCGTTTTGAAAATAAATTTCTCCATTAAAAGATATTTAGCCATTTTTGCATACTTTGTGAACGAACAGCTGTGGGTTAGAGGTACCCAAAAAAGGTCCCCGCAGTTATGAACGCTCTTGGTTTAGGAATCAAGAGTATCAAGAGCAATACTAACTAGAAGTGTCATCAATTTACTAGATGATTTGCCCGTGCTTTATCACGGTTCATGAAAGTAAAATAAAATAACAAGAAAAAAATATATACCAAAAGTTTCTATCACCTGATTGACCTAAGAAATACACATTAGTGTTTTTTAAATCTTTTATTTTCCTTTAAACATTTTTTATCAAGAAAAATATGTCGGAAAAATAAATTGAATGGTGAATTCAGTAAAATTTCTTTAAAAAAAAATTCAGTAAAATGGTTGACTATGAAGTTATGAACACTCATTACAATAATAAAGTTATTGACCAGTGAAATACACTGTACACAACATCGATAAAGTGTTTCGGACCCAAAATTTCTAAATAATTTATAAAACTTTTTAGATGATTAAAAATAATAAAAGTTTGACTAATGCAGTTTTGAAAATAGGTAGGTGAGGTTTGAAAAGTTCTCGGAATACACGTGTTACTGGTTAAGAGAGTGTCCTATATTTATTTTAGCTAGGTGTCCTATATTAGGGGCAAGGGCGAGACTGGGTGGCGGGGAGCTATAAAGTAGAAATTGAAAAGTTTTAGGGACGATCCTCATCGCAAAGTTTGTTCTAAATATATACTTTATAAGTATTAAAAAAAAGAGTTTTTCCTTTGAAAATGTTAAAGCAATAACTTCTTTAGTAACATTTTTCTTTCGAAAGCTATTTTCTCCCGAATACTTGAAGAAACTGTTTTTCCTTCATCTGGAGAAATCAAGTAAGGAATTCGAGGAAGAGCAAAAAACATTTACGAGAAACCACCACTTGTGTGAAACTACTTGGAATTGCAGTACACACTCTTCTCTTGTTCATTGCCCTGGCGGGAGGACAGGCCAGAACCAACAACCTCAAGCACGAGGAACACGTTGGCCAATGCCGACGTAGGTCAAGGGCACAGTGAAAGAAGAAGAAGGAGAAGAGAGTAATTTCAAACTTTATTACTTTCTATTAACCATAAGTAATAATATACAGAATTGTTTTTTTTTATGATATTGTAATGATGTTATTGATATTGTAATGATAAATACATCGCTTTACTCTTTTACAAACTTTTAAAATAATCCTTTTTTATTGTGATTGTGTGAATAAATGTAACAATTTAATTAAAAAAGAAATAACAAAAATGGAAAAAGAAAAAAAATGATAGTTTTTTCACAAAAGAGTATAATTATTATTATTACCAACAGTTCTCCTACAATTCATGCATGTCCAATTCACAGTTACCGTCCAGGTCTACACAGTTTCCACTTCCGGGGATGTGTCAGCTGCGACCACCTCCAATGAAAATTCACATCCACCTTCCCCGCCATCTACCACTATGACTCGCAGTTAAAACCAATTAATCAACATGAGGACGGGGAGAAGGAGAGAGATAGAAGAGAAATAGAGGTAAAGAGAAAGATAGAAGGACAGAAGGAAGGGGCTACAGAAAGAGAAAGAAATGGAGAACATAGAGAGAGTTGGAGTTAGAGGACGAATATGAGAGGAGAAACCTCTTAATAAAACAGAGAAATAAAGAAAGGGGAAAAAATAACCAGGAATTGAATACGGATGCTCAAATATTTCAAAAGTTTAAATTGCTCTACAAACTAAAAAAAAATCACCAAAGTCGTATTTTTCTTTCTAACCAAATTTTTTTTCCAGGTTAGGTTTTTCCATAATTTCCATTTTATTCCAAGGTCATTCGTGAAAGAAAAATGCGTTTGGTTACTTTTAAAGATAAACAATGGACTTAACCAATACAAGAACTGGAAGCAAGAATTTTCTACTTCCACTTTGGTTAACTTTGGAAGTGGAATCTTTTCCTCTTCCAAAAGAAAAATGACTTGCTGCCAGTTTGGTTCATTTTATTCCCGTTTGGTTAACTTTGGTTAGAAAGAGAAATACGACACAAGTAAGTTCTGACTTTGAATTTATATTTTAAATTCTCTCTAACAATCTCCAAAACCACTAGTCTCTGTCAAAATTTAAACCCTAATATTTCTTTGAAGTCTCAAAGAGAAGAGCTTACGGCACGTGCATAACCTGCACTAGTTCGAGGTATTGTAATTAGTGCCAGTCGACAGCACGTGGTGCACACAACACGAGGAGTGGTGAAAGGTGGCGACCTCGTATTACACCTCCTTTAAAATGGTGTGAGTGAGCAGTGTGCAGAGCAATAGGTTCATGTATAGAGGTAATTTTTTGCAACTTTATTAATCACTACATTAACTCTTTATAATATTTATCCCATAAAATAAATAAGAACTGTTTGACTGCTGGAGTAAAGGGACTTTTAAGTCTTACCCCGGCAGTATAAACAAGGTATATTCTATTCTATTCTAACTCTAGGAGTATTTTATCAAAGACAGTCCTATGTGCTGCGTCGAGTATTTCAACTATCGCACCCATATTTATTAAATAACAAACATACGAGTACCTATGAATGTACTAATATTATTATTTTGAGGAACACAGCCCATACATGCAAAACAATATAAATATGCTAAGGTGCATACATGAATTTTGAAGTTACGTTATGAAAACTCACGGAATTGGACAAAAGTTGAGTCTCTTACCTGTAACAAAAGATAAGAAAAATATCATTACGTTGTGCTGAAATATCATCAATGTTCATTTAAAAAGTACGTAGCTTAAATTTTGATACATAAAAATTTCCATTTATGTGTTAAAGCCTTATGGAAAATTGGAACTTTACATAACGGGCATATTACAGGGATATACTTACATACCAATCAAAAATACAAAAGAAGGCAAATAGCATGTCATCGCCCAGTCCTTTTTTAGTCGATAACAAGTAACAAGGCACTCTGTCTGCCACTAATAAAATCATAAATAATAATGGTCGTACGATTATCTATCTAGGACACAATAAGTGCTCTGAGCACATCCACCAAAGTCTAAACTCAATATGAAATAGATAGTCTAAATTTATAAATAGTGCATAATATAAAACATGCATACAATAAACCCTATAGATAAATATATCTTAATCTACAAAACTAGATATGTATTAAAAAAGATATATATAACATTGATCCACCAATGTTCATAAAAAATAGATATGCACTTATCTTCAAGCACTAAAATTTTCCCATAGTTGTACATTTTTTTTCCACGCTGAAGATAAAACCCGGCGCTCGTAAAGTTCGGTTTATTGACGATCTCTCGTATTTTAATTTCTGATGCCATCACAATGTTCCAGAGTTGAGAAACAAAAGCTTTAATTCCACGTCGTTATCTTCCTTCTGCATCTTGTAAGCTCGGCGGCTCGTGGCGCTTTTGAGAATTCCAGGAATCTCAAAAATAACAGAGAATTTCCAAGAAAAGCGAAAACAGGTGGGCAAGATAGATATACACCCGGCAAGATAGAAAACAGGTGGCAAGTGTGCACTGGTAGTCAAGTGGTTAACGCGCTAGTCTGGTAATCCAGACGGCGTAGGGATCCGTGGGTTCGAATCCCACCCAGTGCACGAATTTTTCCTCATTAATTTGAGTTTGTGACCACATAACAATAAGACTCTGAGGGTTAGGTGGTAACCTCACCTGGTGGTTACCTTCCACTAAAAAGTATTATTATTATAAATATTATTCATCATTACATGACATAAGCAGGACTTGATATATCGAGAACAATATCTCATTTTTCTGTTTTATTTAATTTAACTGACAACAATAAAAAATATCAATTTCTAATGTCATGGACATTGAAATGATATTTTTTACGTCGCCTTCAACTGATTTTTTTTGTCAAGATTCGCTGAGCATTTGGGCAAACAACCCATTTACTCATCCAGTCTAAGTGGGGTCGGGTATAGCCAGCAGAACGCACATTGCCATAATCACCATAGATGGATTCGGAAATAGAACGCCATCTCCGCTGGTGCTGCTGAGCAGTTTAATGTGGCATTTAAGAATTTTATTTAAAGAACAGCTCCTTTTTTGCGCAAACCATTCGAGAGGGAAAAACCATTCTCATTTCCCTCACAGATACTTTGTTTGGTATTTCCTGACTCTTCTGAGAGCAATCAGAACACTCTCATGTCAAGCTTTGCTGCTCTGTCAGTTCTGGCGAGGTTTGGGTCGTTTCCAATTCACAATACGTCTCCTGGGATGCTAACTTCACTGCCAACATGACGTAGGACTTGCAAAATAGAGAGAATGAGGGAAAAAAACAACTCTTGCATCTTTCAAATGCAGCAAAAAGAATACAAAGACGTGTATTATGCAAACTTCATATCAATTCTCACAGCTGTATAGTCGTACTTCGCTTCTTGTTTTCATTTTCTTCTTCCTTTTCGAACTCTTCACACTCCTACATCTCCTCCTTTCCCTTTTCATCTCCTCTTTCTTTTCTTCTTTCTCCTTCCTGACTGCAGAAGTATTGCTCTTCCGTTGGAGACGAGTGAGAGAGAGAGAGAGAGAGAGAGAGAGAGAGAGAGAGAGAGAGAGAGAGAGAGAGAGAACAACAAACATACAGAGAACGATGGAAAGATAAACAAAGAAACTTTTTGTATACAAGCACTTGGAATGGAATACAGAGGAGATGCTCCAGCACTTGGAATGGAATACAGAGGAGATAGCTCACGCTTGATGTCCAAAGTTCCTTCATTTCGTAAGAGATTTTTTGGAATTTGAAATTTTCAGAAACATGCAATGCCAATGAAACAAAGACTAAAATTCATGTGGTCGAATGTAGAGTTCTACTTGGGAATAAATGCAGTCACTTTATTGTACAACATAATTTTATATATTTAATCTAAACAGATAAAACCAAATCACAACAGAGAAATGGAGTTCAGTGAGCATTTGAAGTAAACCAATTAAAAAGTTACAACAGAAAACAGCAAAGTCTTTTCTTTTCTTTATTAACCCAGCAACATTTACAGTTGACATACATAGCAACTAAATAAAGACATAATCTGTAGTAAAAAGAACGTAAAGAACATACGCTATCGTTGGAAACATCAAGTTCACTTTTGAAGTTGTAGCAAGGACGCATTATTATTTCAGAAAGGACCTTTCTTATTAGAGAGAAGATTTTCTTTCTTTTTTGTAGCTGAACCGTTTTCATCAAAACATCAATTTTTCGTCCGAAGCTGTTTACCAACATAGCGAAACAAAATTCTGCTATTAAATTCAAGACAGTTTACACTACAGCGAAGTCACTTGCACAGCTAGCTGTTGTCTAATCTAAAGAAGTTACGAAGACATGTCCAATATCTCGGTTATAACTATGTCATGAGTGTCAGATGACGGTGCCCTTTATATCGCAGACTTTTTCACCACAGTGAAGGCAATTCCTCTTATGGCAATGTTTCTCACTCGAGCAAAGTTGTTTACATACATAACGAAGACTTTTATAGAATATATCAAAAGCATTTCTTTCTCAAGCGAAGAATTTTCTATCTCAATTTCTGCTGGGAAACAAAAGCACCACTCCGCACGAAGTTTTCTCGATGCGAAAGGGCACAAAATAGATTGAACAAGGGACCGGGGGTTTCGGGACTTGCTATTCAAATCCCGTCCCTATCTATTATCTCTATTAACTTATAGATTGTTTTTCATATTCCCAACATCTGCTATCTGCCTTCTAACATTTGCGTCGGATGAAGCGATGGAAGCAGCGGAAGTGAGAGAGAAGATGGGAAAGAGAAAGGGAGAGCATGAGATGGAAAAGAAACTGAATAATGGAATGGAAACAAAATTGCAAAAGGTTTTGGAAATGGTGGGTAATATTGGTAGGAGAAGAGACTGGTCAAACCCGAATAACTATTACTGCTCCCTCTATGACGTCTAAGATCTTAGGAAATGTAAATGTCTGGAATTGAAATGATGACAATAAATACAAATCTAATAGCTTCATTATCATTTCTATTATAAGTGACTTCATTTTGAAGATTTTTGGCATGATTGCTTTTCTGGGTTGAATATAACGTTTATTATCTGCTGAGGTTGTAGACAAATGCGGTAGGAAATTTATGTCTGACACATTAAATTTGTCTTGACCGGGAATCAAAATTTGTTCACCGAGACTATCCACGGACAACTTTAAAAGCCAAATATGAACTTTTCAAATTTGTTTTCTAAAAAAGTCAATTCCTTTTATATGCCTCAATTTATACATATTCGCAGAGAATCTCGTGTTCTATAAACGTGGTCAATGGAGTCTGAACAGAACGGAGCTCACAAACAAGTCAATAATTTCTCGAAAACAAGCATAAACAAGTTCGCCTCGTTTTTATGGAGCCTCCCCCGATTAATCATCATAAAATATTTATAGGTTCGGGTGCAGAAACTTTTCTCAGTTTCAGCTAATCAATAGGGATTCCCTCAGAGTGCCCCCCCCCCCCCCCAAACCCTTCCTTGTCTACAGAACTTCACCTCCAAATCATTTCCTTTCAAAGGTATTACTTCCCCTTGCCTCTCTTTTATACAGAATTTCTTCACCCAACCATCTCTTTTCTAAAAGAACGCCATCGCGAGTTCTCCGCGATTTCTCTCAATAGTTCTCCTCCCGAGCATAAACAACATAATTATTTTCCAACTGGGATTCTGACAGATAAGATAAAGATTATGATTGTAATCTTGGCTTTAGAAAGTCTCACTAGAGAACTAAACTAGAAGTAACCATTAATTTGTTCGATGGGGTTCCCTGAACAGGGCATAGAAGATCATAATATTTATAACTCTAAGAGTGAGTAGACTAGAAAAACCACCAACTTTTTGGCTTTAGCTTTCATTTTATTCCAGGTCGTTGGCTTTTTCAAGATGACTTATTTCAAAAGTATGAATCTAATGATTTTTGACAAAGAGTACATTTTCAAGTTTGATGGAAATTTTTAAAAGAGAAATTGAAATGGAAAGGGATGATATTCCTTTTGTATATTTTTTAATCATTTCAAAGATCTTTTTTAATCTGAGTGAAGAGAACTCGAAAAAAACATTTGAGAGAAAGAGAAGAGAGAGAAAGTGGGGAAGGAAAAAAAGGAAAAGGAGTCATTTTTTTTTCGAGATGACTTTTTCGAGAGACTATGGACATCTAATTTAATCTGAAAGGCCCGTTGTAGTCAAGTGAAGTGAATTTGCCTGTATTGGAGTGGAGAGTCCTCTATAAACCCAATCTTCGCTGTTTATTTTTCTTCAGGATTATGCGTTCCTTATCTCCGAGGTCTTAAGCCTCATGTGGACATTTCTGCATGCTCAGGACTATGTTTATCTTATCCGTGACTTAGCTATGCCCAAATCCGGCTTAAGCGACACACTTCTTCGTGTTACAAGGTGGTTCAGGAAGAATTAAATATTTTTTTAGCTTAAGCCTCTTGAGAAACAAAAAAGGTTTTTAGTTTGTCGCTGGTATGTGCTTTCTAATTCGAAGGAAAAGGCTTTTTTTCCAAGCAATACGATGTCGAAAATTTGGAATTTAAATTTCTGTATGACTTCTCTTATCCGATGTATCTCAAAATCACAACATCAGTTTGGCTCTATTAGTGTGGGGTTGTCAATATTACCAATATATGTATTTCTTGAAAAATAACCTTGATGTATTTTTTAAATAATAATAGACGTGTAAGTATATAAAATTTATATACCCCTAATTTCCCCCATTTACTTTGCCCCGACTCCATTTTTTTTTTTTTTTTTTTTTTTTTTTTTAACAAGAATTGTGCTTTATTTGTACATAATTTCATAACAATAACAATAACATAGTAAATAACATAGTACTTAAAATTAATAGAATAAAATAACATGAGTATGCACTATACTATCACACTAAGGTACCTGGAGAACCAGGCACCTTGTTTTGTGATAGTAGAGTTGCTTAGGATGTAATTTTACCTATTCTGTTTGGAATGTAAATTTACCTACATAGTTCCTTTTTTTTAATTATATAATTATTCATAGAATTATAAATAAAAAAAAAACATGTTTTTAATTTATTGTTGTGTTTTTGTTTTCGTTCTCTGCCATCCATTTTTTAAGCAAGTTTTTAAATTTTATTTTGTCATGTTCCTCTTTGATTTCGGTGGGTAACTGTTCAAACGCTTTAACTCCTAAATATTTTATCGATTTTTGTCCTTTACTTGTCTTCATACGCGGTATCACAGGGTTTTTCCTTCTCAATTGGTATTGGTGGTCTTTATAGGTTACTAGAGAGTTTTTTTGTACGTATGTACAGACATTTTTAAAAAAGAGGTTTTTTATATTTTGTAATTTTGAAATTTGATATAATTTTTTACTTGGAAATAGTCTATTTTTCCTATATATGATTTTTATTATTAATTTTTGTGTAACTTCTAGTCTATGGAGTGCAGACTTACTAGCTCTTCCATAGGCGGATATAGCATATTCTAGTGATGACTGGCAAAGTGCAAAGTAGATTTCTCTTAACATATTTATGGATAAAAATGTCCTGAGGGCTAGAAACGAATGTATTAGTCTGCGCAATCTTTTAACTAGTGAATCAATGTGTGCATCCCAACGTAAGTGCTGGTCCAGCTCCACCCCTAGGTACTTCCATGAGGAGACCATGTCGATGCTACTACATTGACAGGTTGTTGTGTTATTGCAATCAGATTCATGTATGACGACACCGCTCTGTCTAGGTAAAGACGGCTTGTTAATGCAAAGGGGTAGAATTTTTGTTTTATTTATGTTTAAATGTAGGTTTCTGGATCTGAACCATCTTTTTAGTACTAGCATGTTTTCCTGTATTTTAGTAGTGACTTCCTCCCAGGTTTTTCCTCGTATACAGAGAGCGGTGTCGTCAGCATATGAAACAATCCTTCCTTCTAGGCCTAATTTATATATCTGGTGTACATATACATTGTAGAGAATCGGGCTCAGCACCGTCCCCTGGGGGGTTGAATAGACACCACTTGTCATTGCGTCACTAAGGGTGAACATTTCGTTTGATTGAATGCTGACAGGTGTTTGCTGGCTTTTCTCTGCTAGGCTATTATTGTTACTATACGAGGTATTTTGCGTTTTACCTTGTATTTTGTTAATTTTAACCCTTTGATATCTGTGTGTAAGGTAGCTTTTAAATAAACTCAGGGAACGTCCCTCTATTCCTATACTTCTTAGGGTTTCTAAAAGGACAGTATGATGCACGGTATCAAATGCCTTGGACAGGTCCATCATCACAATGGCGCCCATATCACCCTCATCCATAGCCTCGTAAGCAAATTCACAGACATCTACAACTGCATCATTAGTATTTTTGCCCTCTCGGAATCCATATTGTCTCCTGTCCAGAATATTATTTTTTTCTAAAAAAATACAGAGTCTGGTTTTAATCACCCGTTCTAATATTTTACTGAAAGCGGTAGTTAGTGAGATAGGTCTGTAATTCTCTATGCTCTGATGGTCTCCTTTTTTAAATATTGGTCTGATAATAGAAAGTTTGAAATTTTCAGGAAATGTCCCTTGTTCTAGGCACAGGTTAAAAATATGTGCTAGAGGTTTAAGTATAAGTGATTTAATTTTTTTTAAGACTTTCATGTGTATGTTATCATGGCCTGCGGCTGACTCTCCACGCATGGAAGTTATTATTTTATCTAACTCTATTTCTGTCACTGGTTCTAGTTCAAAAGGGTAAAAGGGGTTTTGCTGCTGGGGAGTTTCAGTAACAGTCTGGTTTAACTCTATTTGAGCGGATGCTGATACGCCCACATTTACAAAATGTTTGTTAAATATATTGGCAACAATTTTTGAGTCTTTTTCTACTGAAATCTGGTTGTGGTTAATTTTTATATTGGTCAGTTCACGTGTTTTGTTTGGTTTATAATGAATTGCGTCATTTAATGTTGAATAAATTTTTCTTTTGTCGCCTTCTGCTTGAGCTATTTTTGCAACGTAGTAGTCGGCCTTAACTTTAGAAATGATGCTATTTAATTTATTTCTATATTTTTTATATTGTCTAGTGAGGGTGATATTAAACGGTTGTGATCTGGATTTTAGGTGAAGGTCGTCCCTCTTTTTTATGCATTCGATAAGACCGTTCGTTATCCACGGGGTTTTCTTTTTCTTAATTTTTTTTACTTTGGTTACTGTATTTTTATCAATATTCGTTTTAATTATTTGTACCATTAATTCTACACTTTCATTAGCATCCGCGCAATTAAAAATATTTTGCCAATTTTCGTTTACTAAGTCGTCCGCGAGTAAGTCGTAATTGGTTTCTGTCCATGAGATTGTCCGTGCATCATCCTGTCCCTCTTCCTTCCCACTTGATTCTAATTTAATTTTAAAAAGTAAAGCATTGTGGTCGGATAAGTTACTTTGTAACACAAAGGTTTCGCCCTGCTTTCCTACACGAGGTCCAGCAAATAGATGGTCCAGGCAGTTATTTCCTCGGGTTGGTAAATTGCAGTATGAGGAAAACCCATATTCTGCGAGTATGTTAAGATATTCGAAAGTTTTACAATCCCTTTCATCTAAGATATTTATATTTATGTCTCCTATAAAAAGTTTTGTGGCGTTAGGGTTGCTTATGGCACTCAGAACATTTGGAAGTTCCGATATAAAATTTTCATACTGACCGTTTGGTGATCTGTAAAGTGCTGCAAATACGAATTCTTTTTTACTTTTAATAATTGAAAATGTCAGGCAGTTTGAGTCCCTTATAACTATTTCGTTATGATTTTTTAATAGATTATTTTTGACATAAACTACAATGCCATCGTTTTGTCGATAATGATTAGAGGTGTATAACAGTGTGTAGTTTTCAATTTGATACAAGTTCATATTAGAATATGTACCTATTCTAGCTTCACTTAAAACAATGCAGTCACAATCTGCTTTTATTGCTTTAAGCGTTATTAGTAATTGGTCAAAGTTCTTTTTTATGCTGCAAATATTAATATGGAATATTTTAAGAGAATTCGTATTATGCATATTAAAAAAAAATTTCGCGGACTCTAAATCGCCTACAAGTGTTTCGCTATCTTCAGTTGAGAAATCAAAGAGGGGAATATGGTCGTCAAATGTTGCCATTAATAACAATTAATGGAGACAAGATTAATGCTGGGCAGAGACGATAAACAAGAGTCATACATAATGATAATAAGTTGAATAAATTCATAATAGTATATCTTAACAAATAGAGATATTGAGTAGGAACCGATTTTATAGTAAGAACTGATAATATGTAGCTGTGATAAATATATGTAACTGATAACAGATAATATATTATAAGTAGGTATATAACTATAGAAATATTGAATTGAGCACAGGTAAGTTTTAAACACATAAATTCATAGAAGGTACTTGCAACTTTGGTACCGCATCTCTTCAAATCAGAGACAGAACATGTAATCTTGTAAGTAATAGGTACCATGCGCTTTGTGATTAATGCATGCAGCTTGACCCGAATGCATTCTTTCATGTTTAGAGATAAGACTCCATTAATGAAAGTAGATGCGTTTGAAAGAAAGTAATATGTAAATTTAATAGTTTGTAGAACAAAAATATGAGATATTTTTAGGGAAAAAAATTGAAAAAAATTAGGAGAAAAATTTTGAGAAAATTTAAGAGAAAAAATTATTAGATGAGAAAATTTAAGAGAAAAAAATACAATTTCATATCTTATCCTGGAAAATTCTTTGTTTTATAGATTTCAAATTCTCTTGTATTTCCTATTTTTTCTACTATTGTATCTTCGTCCTTCTTCTTAACTAGTATAAGTCCATCTTTCACCCATACATATTTAATGTCGTTTTTCTTTGCAAAGGATTTGATTTTTCCCATGAGCATTTTGGTTTCAACTGTAATATGTTCTTGTATATAGAACTTGGTTTCACTAAGTTTTGTACCTACGTCCTTCGCTGTCAGGTCACCTTTCTCCTTCTTGTATCTCTTGTACTGCTCGAGCCACTTGTTGCGCAGATATCTTGAGGCTAGATGTACTACGATGGCTCTTGGTTCTCCTTTTTGACTTTTTCTCGAGCTGACTCTGTGTGCAATCTGTATATCACCTTCTTGTATTCCCTGGACACCGATCACCTGTCCTATGCGTTTCACCAGAGTTGCTGCATCTTCATCCTTTGTCTCGGGAAAATGTGAGATTTCCAGGTTGGCGATTCTCGATCTATTTTCCAAGTGGTTAACACGCTCCTCCAATGATAATATTTGTTTGTCCTTCTCCTCCAGTGTTTTTTCAAGTTTGCCAATTTTTTCGTTTAATTTTTTTATTAACTCTTCTTTAGTTTTATCCATTTTCGTATTTATTTCCTCCTTGTTTTGTTTTATCACATTCACTAGTTTATTGAACTGTTCTTCAAAATACTTTTTATCCATTGTTTAAATATATGTATCACTTGGTCTCTATTAAATATTACTGTTGAATCCAAATTAGAAAGTTTTCTTGTATTATTTTTTTATAAATGTTTTAATAAGAAAGTAAGAAAATATATTTATATTTTTTTTCTTTAGTTCATTGTAATATTCTTGCCCTGTTAAAGTAGTTAAAAAACTATTATAATAATATAATGTACTGCACTCTTTTGAAATTAACTTATTAATAAAAATAAATAAAATTAATAAAAATAAACAATAAATTTAAGGAAAATTAATTAGAAAATATTATTTAGTCGTGCGTAATTTTACTCAATCAATCAATCGGGAAGATACGTCGATTTATCACAAACTCAAATGTAGTCACAAATTACTCAGCTAAAACATTTGATTTAAGTTGTTCTAATATTTCACTTATGTCCTGTTAGACATTTATCGTTCGGGCAAACAAAGTTGCGTAGAAGAAACATGGAGACCATATGGAGGAAGGGATGGTATGGAGGAAGGGATGATATGGAGAAATGGATAATATGGAGGAAGGAATGGTATGGAGGAAGGAATGATATGGAGGAAGTGATGATATGGAGGAAGTGATGATATGGAGGAAGGGATCATATGAAGGATGGGATGGTATGGAGGAAGGGATGATATGAGGGAGGGCATAAAGAAGGGATGACAAGAAGCAGGGAGAGTGTGGAGGAGAACAAGAAGGAGCAGCTTTCCAGGCCAAAGAAAACATCTCAGTGGATTAATGATTGACCTTGCTGTCAAACTGCTGAGTAAACACCGAGTAATCCAGTTAGCTGAAAATGTACCGGGTGACTCATGTGTTTCAGACAACAAAAAATACAGGGGAAAAATATTTGTAGTAGTTTTTTTTATTTAAGGAAAACAAATAAATTTCTTCAAGTTATTTCAAGTTTTCCAGGCTATTTTTTTCTCACTTCAAGTAATGGTTTTTTTCTGGTTTCTATTTCGGTCTGCAATCCTCTTGGTTCCACATGCGGTCAGCTATAAATGATGGTGGGATTTTAATGGATGTAAATGCCATTCTAAGCAGTGATACGGCCTGGTTTTCTTTGAAACATTTTTTCTACCTCTCCAAGAAGAAAAATGTTCGTTTTGACCGACCAAACATAGCGTCTTGTATCTTCATCCAGGCAGCGGACTGGCAGAATTGTAACACAGAGGTCGGTGGTTCGAGTCTAGATCAGCGGAAATATCAGTAGGCTTTTATAGTTTGTGACATCAGTTTAAAAAAAGTTGTCATATTTGTGTTCTCACTTTCGTGATATGATAACTACTCAAACACGCTTTACCAAAACTAAGATGAAACTGGGACTGGAACCACCGACATCTAGATTACGAGTCGGTAAGACTAATAATACACATACATGCGTTAAATCCGTCAATTTGTTTTTTTTTTTTAAATAATAATAATAATAATACACACTGAAATATGATTAAATTTCACCCATCATTTTTGTGAACAACTAAATATGATGACTTTTTTGAACCAACATGTTTTTCAGGGTATAGGTGTCATTATAATGAGACTCGTTTTCGCCTCTAATCTCTTCATTTCTCCCTTGCCTTTATCCCATATTAGCTTATGTTGCTCTTGAGGTCGGCATCGTTCAACCTCATGGTTGCGGTTGGTAGGGTGGAGTACGTTTTTTATGGCTGGATGCCCTTCCTAATGCCAGCGATTCTATTTGGTTTCAACGTCCCGATCTGGACGGAGGTGTTACTCTCCATTCGCTGGGAATCGTTTACGCCTCGAATGTTTTGTACAATTTGAGTCTTATTATTCTTATTATTAAACAAGTTGGATCAAGTTTTATTTACAAAATAATGACATATAATAAATACAATTATACATACATAGATATTAAAATTAAGAAAACAAAACTTGATCAAGGGCGGTGCTAATGCCAACGGCATTCTCTTCCAATTATTATTATTAGTATCTCTTGAATAGTTAAGGAGTCGGAACTGACGGAAGTTCCACCTGGTTCTCCTGAAGCACTCTCAACCGCTCCCCGACCCTCTCAACCCCTCAACCCTCTCAACCACTCCCCGACCCTCCTGATGTCCTCGCCATTGTCCGCCACTCACTTCGTCGCACTCGGCCGAACTCGTATAAAGCAGGCCACTCGTTCAGTCCTTCAGGTGTTAGTCGGAACCTTTGTGACAGTTGCTATGAAGAGATGGAGGAGGCTGGAAGGGAGGATGAGGGAAGGGAGAAGGGGAGAGAGGGGGCAATGAGCTGGCAAGGGGTAGAAACTAAGTTACAAATTAGGCCATTGTAAGGACAAGTATGATTATTATTATTGAATACTTTATTAATATAGTACATTTTTATATACAAACAGCTCTGAGTCAATGCCAAGAAGTATGTAGACCTCCCTTCCAATAAATTTCCTCTTAATTCTGTCCTGCCTACATGTCTACTTCTCCTATAGTTAGATATTAATTTCTTCTAAACGTTATCTGAGTCGTCTTTCTTTAATATCTGATATTTGGCATCAGGTTACAAGAATGCCGCCTTATCGATCAAGCTACTGAGGTCGGTTCCAGACCACAAGCATCTACAGTAGCTCCTGTTTCATGACTACGATATAAAGAAAGGATGTGAAACCCTCATTTTTTTATTAGCGTTAATTGTTCAGAGTTTCCACTGAAGCCCTACGACCAGGTCAGATAATAATAACGCCTGATATCTCCTACAAAAGCGACTACCTGTTGTTTGAATACGTCAAAATATAAGAAAGCACCCTCTCCGCGCCTCATCAGTAATCCCTCCGACATGCTGTTCAAAAGCGAGCACAATAATTTCGAAAGCCGGGGCGAGAAATTCGTCGGCAGTGAATTAGAGAGCTTTGTAGAGAAAGAGGAAGAGAAAGAGAAGGGATAGATATTGAAGAGGAAGAGAAGAATGCTTTGAGGTATGAAGTGAGGCGAGGGGGTAGGTTAGACACGGAGAGGAGGGAAAATTTTGAGAAATAAGAAGAAATAAGGAGAAAATGGAGGGGAGATAAAGAGAGAAGATTGTAAGGAAGATGAAGAAGAAAAGAGATAGAGGCAAAATGTAGCACAGGAGTAGGGGAGAGGAAGCGGGACAGAATAAGAAGTGAGGAGAGAAAGAGAGGGAGAGAAAGAAAATAAGGGTAGAGGGAGGCAGGAGGATTAGCCTGTCATGTCAAATATGAGCGGAAAGCTGTGAGTCCTCCTCCCTTTTCTTAACGGGAAATTTTTTTTAAGAGAGCAAAAGAAAAAAGCGATAAGAAAAGAATAGGAGAGAAGTATTAGGAGACACAGAGATGGAGGGAGAGAGAGGGATGAAAGGAGAGAGAGAGAGAAAGAGATAAAAAGAAAACAGGAAAGAAGTATTAAGAAACAGAGAGAGAGATGGAAGGAGAGATGTATAACTATAGAGAGTAGGAGATAAAGTCAGAGATATTGAAAAAAGAGAGGATACATAGAAGTTAAAGAAAAGAGAGAGAGAGAGAGAGCTAAAAATAGAAGACATAGAAGAACAGAGCTTAGAGAAGAACAGAACTTTCATGATTTGAAGAGATCTCTCACCTGTCGGGAAATAATTAACAGTTCACTCCTCAAGTGACTTAGCTCCACCACTAGGATTTCATTCCAGGAATATGTCACCGAATGTTAAGCTGCGTCGAATAAGGACACATTTGCGATTGGTATTTAATTTGGTTTTATTCATATCTTTTCCTTCTTCTACTTTTACTACTCCCAATCCTATTTGGGGTCGACATCCTATTTCTTCATGGTTGTTTAACTCTGAGGTTGTTTTGGTTTATTTAACTATAAAATGTGCGCCCTAAAGATAACAATGTGGCGTGATTGTAACTTAAGAGGCACAGCTGATTAGATAGTAGAACAATAGAAACAATAGAAACTTGCCTTTTCATAGTTCAGTTAGTTCACCTTCTACGACCAATATTTTACACTTTTTCTTGCACAAAGATTTGAAGGTAGATTTATGGGGTCCCTGGTAGCAGGATCCATGTTTCACCTCATGTATGTTCCCAGTACAAGTTGCTAGATTCTCACTAATGCCTTTACTATCACTTGCCAAGCTCGTAACTATCACTGGAACAAAATTCATTCATTTCATGTCCATTTAGATAGTAGGCTGTAGCAACTATTTCATATTCCCAACAAGACAACCTTATTGCCGCTCAGATCCAGTGTTATTTAACAAAATGGTCGTCAAAGGAGTTTGAAATAAGACGCTAAAAGCATTTTTCGATATTCAGGACATTGGGGGATGAGAGTATAAACATATTGATGTAAGGAAGGGGAGCGGGGGGGGGGGGGGGGGAGATGAGAGAGAAAGGGGTGAAGGAGGCTAAACAGGAAAGTATAGGAAACGTATAGTATATACACGAGCTTTTGATTCAATACACGAGCTTTTGACTCGTGCATCTCCTGGACGACCATGTCATGTCTGAACATTGTTTAAAAAAATAAAATAGAAAGCCATTTTAAAGCTTTTAGAAAAATCAAAAACTTAACTCCCCCCCCCCCCCCCCCGCCTCTCCTGTCTTTTTAGGAAAAAAGTTTTTGTTGACGAGTCGGAAAATGTCTGAGAGACGACTCGGGGGAAAGAACAACAGTCGACTTGCTTGATCCCTTCGGGCCTTCTGTGTCCTGGGTGCGAAACTAATAGACGTTAATTGTTTTGCAAAAATGCGACTGATATATACATACATAAGAAATAGAAATTCACTATGACAGATAGAAATCTATTTGCAAATCTATTATCAAACAAAGGTTACCAGGGAGCCAATGTACACCAGATAAATGTATTTTTAATACAATAATAATAAAGATCATTATTATTCAAGCCGCATTGCCTATCACTATATTACATAATTATGATCAATAAGACGGTGGTCTTGTACCTGGAGGTCGGTGGTTCGAGTCCCAGGATCAGCGAAGATTTAGTAAACCGAGTTTGAGTTGTTGTGACATTACGAAAGCGATTAACACAAATAAGTATAAGTAATGCTTTATTTAGACTGTCCGCGCAAGACAGGTAGTCCCATTATGCCAACAGTTTAATGTAACTTGAGGTTGTTTTTGCGTAGATTTTGCAAGCCCCGTATAAAATGGCCAAGGTAACATAGCAGATAATAAGTCGTTTAGCAAAAACAAAAATAATAGAAGATCTGAAAATCAGACCGTCCACTACTCTCCATTTCGAAATTTTCAGAACTACAAATACAAAACCACAAAGAAGAAGAAAAAAAAAAGCCATAGATGTAAGGGGCATTATGATATTTGCATAACATGAAAACCCCCTTGCTGGGGAAGAAAAAAGATTATGCACGGGATTACGTCTGGCGCATCTGAGAACTTACAGAACTTGCCATCAGAAATTGAACGAGAAAAAAAGTAGGTACGCCAAACTTTTCCAAAGTGTATTCGAATATGATTACAAAAATGTAAATATTATTTTTCTTTCCAAACTAAAGTAAGAGGGGAGAAGAAAAATGTTTACAGTAGCGTGGAAAGAGTTGGGATATGAGACAGAAAATAACAAAACACATATATGTAAAATTAATACAAAAACTTTTATCCATTTTTTCTCAGCTTAAAAAAATACTGAAATGGATATGAGGATGCACATTGCATACTCTTGTCTGAATAAATTATGGAAACAATACAGAATTAGCGTTGCGTTAATTGAACTCGGAGACTTTAAGAATTATTGACGAAAACTCTTTTCTGCACATGCGCGCAAATTTTCGGTATGACTCGATTTAACATGTTCCCTAAATTTGAAGAAAATAAGGTGACAGTTATTTTCAAAACCCAAACCTTTTTGTACTCGTTGGCTTTGCGCTCGTTGTACTGAAATGTACACTCAGGTCAGATAGTAAAAACCCCACCCTAGGTAATTCACTGGTCTATCCACATGGCCAAGAATTTGTATTGGATAACCATCAATATTGATGTCAAACCACATCGTCATATAAAAGATGCAGTTGTACAACTTGTACAGACAAATATAAATTCTAATACTGAGTGTAAAATATATGAAAAGCAAGTTTTTGTCCATCGAAAAGGGTCGTACCATCTGCATCCGCAAGGGCATTAGTGAAAATCTAGCAACTTGTACTGGGAACATACATGAGGTGAAACATGGATCCTGCTACCAGGGACCTCATAAATCTACCTTCAAATCTTTGTGCAAGAAAAGTGTAAAATATTGGTCGTAAAAGGTGAACTAACTGAACTATGGAGAGGCAACTTTTCTCAAGTTTATAGATACGAGAGAAAATGATGAAAAATGCATGATTTTAAGCCTATATTTTACAAGTCTCCAATAAACTGTAAACAGTGTGTAGAGCATATTTTCTGCCTATTTTTTTACATGTGTTCCATTAAACTGTAAACTCAGCCAGCCTTTTTGAACAAGAAAATGTAAGGAAAGATAAAGAAAGACATAAAACTATAGAGCAAGCTTACAAATATGATGTTTACCTAGCAGGAAAGATGGCGATGGCGTGAAAGTTTTTATAGTTCAGTTCTAAGAAGATGTTTGTGTAGAGAGTGTAAAAGTTGTAATACCTCAATTTACCTCACACGAGAGATAGGTGTGTAGCCGACAAGAAAAATGGCGTTAAGTGGTTGAGAAAGCTACCGGCTTTAATTTAACCCCAGACTTAATAATTGTTTTATTAATCATTTCAATAAAATATGCACAATTATGTCTAATGTTTGTAAGAAATTCATTTATCTCTATATATGTATAAAACAGAAAAAAGGACTACCTACCTACCTATGTTTGTTTGTCCGGAGTTGTTTAGCCAAAACGGTAAGAGATAGCAAAAAATGTCTCAGAATTGACCCCCCAAAACCATTATTGCTCTGTCCAGAAAAATTATAAAAAGTTCAAAAAGGCATTGCTGTCCAGCAGTACGGCCATGCCTTAGTAAATTTGAAATTTAGTCCCGTTGCAAAGCACGGGCAAACGGATAATATACGTATAGTATTAAAATTACAAATTATATTAAAAAATAAAAGAGCGCACGATCAGCTCAGTCGTAAGGTACTCCTAATTAAAAAGCTGTCACAGAGTCACTTGGATGGTATTACAATCAGTTATTTATAACCAGTTTGACAAGTTCTTGACCAGTTCTAGTTCCTAGAAATAACCCTTCCAGAAGTCTCGTAAGGGGCAGTTTTGTTAATGCCCGAAATCTTCAGGTTTTGGCAACTTACACGTAATGTTCGCGTCTAGGAACATTCACATTATTTTATACACGAGATTTTTCTGTTCTTCTTTCTCTCTTGCGCTTGTAAGTAATTTTTTAGTCATATTTCAATAATTTCTCTTCTCCTCCATCAACTAAATCATCTCCTTCTTCTTCTCCTCTTTCCACTTCTCTTCTATCTTCTCATCCGTCTGTTCTTTTTCTTCTCCCTTGTTACAAGTTCTCAGTGATATATTTTATCTTTTCGCTCTCAAGTCCAATATTGTATTTTAAAAAAATTCTCCTTTTACGATTTTCATATTATCGTCTTTTATGTTTCTCAAGAGAGTCTACTAGTTTCATTTCAAGTGTCTGGTATGTGTGCGTGGGTATGTGTGTGTGTGTGTGTGTAATACTTTTAGTTTTATGAGTGCTCTCCAGGGCAGAAGCAGCTGTAGGCTGAGTGCTGGATCGGATGGCTCGTAAAGTGGATATCTCATTAACACGAGAACAAGAAGAAAGCTTTCTATAGTCGTATGGAGATGAGAGTGAGTTGTGTAATGCGGGTGTCTGGATTACTTCAACACACACACAACTATATAACATACATAATTACATGTAGTTGAGTACGTACACCTTAAGTAGGTTTGGGTAAAGTCAAAGTGAAAAAAGAAGTTATAGTTCTAAAAGGCTAAGTGAAAGAAGATATAGTTCTAAAAGACAATGTGAAAAAAAATCACCATCATATATTGTCGTTCTGTAACCAGTCCTTATCGAAGCGATCATCACAAGATGGATTTCATCATAAAATTACTACTCGGCCTGCCTGACTGTACTCGTGATGAACAAATTCCTAGAATTACTCCCTGGACACATCCAGAAGCAGCATGCTCTGAGCTGATGCAATAATAATTAATCAGACAGATGAAAGTGAAAGTGAAAGAGAGAGAGAGAGAGAGAGAGAGAGAGAGAGAGGGGAGAGAGAGAGAGAGAGAGAGAGAGAGAGAGATAAGAATAAAGGGAAAGGAAATAGAGGTGGAGAGAGGAAGAGTGGGAGAAGGAGAGAAAAAAGGAGACATAGAAAAAGAAGTTGGTGAGATAGAGGTGAAGAGAAGAAAAGTGGGAGAAGTAGAGAAAAAAGGAGACATAGAAAAAGAAGTTGGTGAGATAGAAGTGAAGAGTGGGAGAAGGAGAGAAAAAAGGAGACATAGAAAAAGAAGTTGGTGAGATAGAGGTGAAGAGAAGAAGAGGGGGAGAAGAAGAGAAAAAAGGAGACATAGAAAAAGAAGTTGGTGAGATAGAAGTGAAGAGTGGGAGAAGGAGAGAAAAAAGGAGACATAGAAAAAGAAGTTGGGGAGATAGAGGTGAAGAGAAGAAGAGTGGTAGAAAGAGAGAAAAGGAGACATAGAAGAAGAAGTTAGGGAGATAGAGGTGAAGAGAAGAAGAGGGGGAGAAGGAGAGAAAAAAGGAGACATAGAATAAGAAGTTGGGGAGATAGAGGTGAAGAGAAGAAGAGGGGAAGAACGAGAGAAGAGGTGAAGAGAAGAAGAAGGGGAGAAGGAGAGAAAAAAGGAGACATAGAAGAAGAAGTTGGGGAGATAGAGGTGAAGAGAAGAAGAGTGGGAGAAGGCGGAGGGAGAGGACCAAGTGATGAAACAGATATCACCTACTCGTACATGTTGAAACATAAGAACTGAAACAGCGCTAGATTTTATATCCTAAGTTGCCAACTTTACCGGTACGTAATAAAATTAGCAAAATTGCATTAAAATAAGAAGAAGGAGAGATGGAGAGATACTCAGGAACTGTTCAAAAGTTTTCAGTGGTTCTAAAAGGGGGTATAACATATTAAGTTTCAAAATTTAATTAAAAGAAACCTCACGATTTAATTATGAGGTAAATGTTTTCACAAGTGGACCTACTGAAATAAATCTGTTAGTATTTTTTTGTTGGCCAGATTCGATGTCCATTAATTGAATAGTGATAATAAGTCCTCGACAAACAAAAAGACAAACAAAAAAATCACTAAAAACGGGACCTGAGCCTTCGATTGTACAAGTCTAGCTCTAGCGTCCTATACGTACCTATGAGATTTTAGATGATTATTACGAAGAAATAAATTTCAGTATAGATTGGTAACTATTCAAACATATTATCTCCATACGCGATTGAACACTACAATACAATACTTTTTTAAAAAAAAAAAACAAGAGCAGACACAACATACAAAGATTGGAAGAAAAGCAAATTAAAGAACAGAAAACAGAATAAAAAACTCTCATTGTCACACTCCCCTTCTCACTCGCCAGAAGTTTTCATTAAAAATCTAACTCTGGCAACACTCCACTCTCCACCCACACATCCCACTTCCACTTCCACATTTCGTTTCCAACTACCATTTCCAGTCTTCCACGTATGGTAGCGAGAACTCATCCGAACTCCTATCGCATAGTTCATGGATGTGAAATGGTATTTTACAACCACTTAATATTAAGAACTACTTTGCCAACCCGCCCCGTTCTGTAAGTTTTTCTTTTTAATTTCTTCCCAAGCACATTAAACTTGCTGCGAGAACAATGCACGTCGCTCCGTCGTATTTTATGTATGTTCTACAAATCTACAGGGTGCATCAAGATCCTGCACCAGGAAAATGTATCTTGATGTACATTGGTGGACCGTAGAGACGCGTAGGGGAAATAGTAACTAATATCGGCGCTCATTCTAGATCTAGAACGTGCTTCTTTTTACTGCTCCTCTTCATTTAAGTTTAAAATATATATAATTTTAACAGAAGTTAAAATACCGCACATTTTTGCTTTCGCCACTTTCAATAATAGCACTCCTACCCTGTATTTCACAAGACACTAAACTTGGGTTCCTAGGTGCTAAGAGCCCAGACGCAGGAGGAAAGACAGGGAAGAAAAAGCTATGAATAAGACACCCTCATAACTAATAAAGAAAGACGCTCATAACGGACACCTAATGAATACGATCCTCTTATTCATAACTAAAAAAAGAAGGGAAGGAGGCTAGTAACGGACACCTCATGAACAAGGGCCACGTTATGAAACAGGATGGAAGTTATGCTGAGCTAGACACACCCTCAAGTCAGAGAACCACAGAGCACAGTAGCTCGAGGTAAGGGATAATTCTGTTTTATAATTCGGCCCGGAGACTCTCTACTCTCTCGTAACAGTCATAACTAATAGAGAGGGGGACGCTAATAACGGGAATATAATAATATCGCCTTTTTTTCTGCCCGATAATGACTATTAAAGTCCCATTATTCTAGCAGTAAGCCCTAGACATATTATGTGGTAATAATCTCAAATGGGAGGATAACTTATCATGTCCCGGCTGGGTTTTGAACCCACGACCTCTGGAACTTCCCGATTCACAGAGTTCCGACTTTACCACTGAGCAACCGGGACAGACAGAATATAATGAATAAGAATCCCTGATGAAAAAGGGGCAAGGGGGAGAGGGAGGAAGAATCCCACTAAAAGATAGGGGAAAGTAGATGACAACGTGCACCACTGGTAACGGGTCAGTAGATAAAGAGTTGATGATTATTATTATCTGACCTGGTTGCAGGATTTTCAGTGAAACCCTTACAATTAACACTGCGACCTAATTAGATCTATTGTGACCAGTTTATTCTTAACGTCCTGACTGAGATAGATCGTTAGGACGGGGATTTTACCCTCCATTCGCTGGAAATCGTACCAGCTACCCACATTAACCTCACCCAGCCTGGGTAGGGCCGGAAATGCCAGCCTCATGTGTTTGGATGGAACAGAATATTCGTAGAAAAGTCTGCCCGAACCGGGAGTTTAACTCTGGACTACGGGTAGTAGTCACAACCATTACGCCACGGAGGCTGAAGTGTTGATGATGCAAATCTTTGAATGAGAAAACAGGGGAAAAAAGAGAGGCAGTGAAAAATAAGAACTACAAGAGATCGAATAATGAGAAAAGAAAAATGAATAAAGAAAAGACAAAAAAGAATATTGTAAATAATTCAATACAAGCACCCACAGCACTCGAAGAAGTACATTCCCACACAACAGACATAAAAAATGAAAATAAAAACCTAAAAATTGCCACGTATCATTTACCTACATGCCTAGAAGACCCTAAAACTCACACAAATACTCAGCCGCTTTTCTTTGCGAGAAAAGTTAATAGGTACAAACCGTACAAGAATACACGAAAACAAAAGCTTTTTTATACCATCAACCGTAAATTTTTACAGCTTACACGTAGGCTGGCGTAAGCTCCTTTGTTGGAAATATAAAAAACAAGAAAACAATTGGAAGCCCCAAGAGATCCGCTCATTTCAAACGGAACGCCGCCCCAGGATCCAAGTAGCTGTCATGCATTTTGCATACCCTTAATCCTTCCATTCATTTGACTGGTTTATTATTTCTTTTATTTTTTTCCATTTCTTTTTCTTCCTCTATTCCATTGTTTGCTTTTAAAAACATTCAAAAAATATATTTTTGTTTACGTTAATTCGATTATGCATGAACAATTCAGACAGATATGCTGTTTAAAATTAAGGGACTACATGGAATGGACATAATAATCATGATACATAATAATTATGTAGATATTAGTGTACTGTGAAATCAAGGCATTCGCGGATTATCATCTATTGAAAAAATGTGTATGAAAAACATTTATAGCAAAACTATAAAAATATGCATCTACATTATTAGAAGGTCGTTTCTAAAATAAAATATGCATTCCACATTTTGAATGATGTAGTAGTTACAATATTATACGAGTAAATTTGCGATCAATTCAAATTAAACCTCGATGGGTCTGAAATACAAAATTATTCTCTAGCCTCATGATTTCATAGCAACTGAAGAATTATCTACAATAGGATTTTTTTTCCGATTTCCTCACTTGATTATTATTTTTGGTGCGATATAGTTTCGTGCAATGAAGGATTTTAAGTGTTAATCCTACCATATTTCTAAGAATTTGTATAATTACTAATGTCTTGTTGTTCATCGAGCTTTATTTCGTGTTCTGTGTTTCCAGAGA
Organism: Bactericera cockerelli; assembly: GCA_024516035.1. Lineage (NCBI taxonomy): Eukaryota > Metazoa > Arthropoda > Insecta > Hemiptera > Triozidae > Bactericera > Bactericera cockerelli. The sequence goes on along the minus strand of CM044958.1, from coordinate 9,584,567 downwards.
GTTGGTTTGTTTTTCCTCCACTTTTGTGTGCTTATTAAAATTCATAAAATATTCAATTTTCTTTATTTTTTCGAGTTGAAATAAACCGGAATATTGCGGTATTCCCACCTGAAAGTGTGGAAGACAATGGTTTAAGAGAAGGAGGAGGAAAAGAACGAGGATATGGAGAAGATAAAAAGAAAGAAAAAGAATAAGAGGACAAGCAAAATAATTTAAAATAGTAGTTTAACCTTAAAAAGTGTTTTAAAATGGGATTGTCCCCAAGTTTTAAAACATTTTTTTTTCTCAGGAAACAAATCTCTTCAAGATAAAAAAAAAAAAAAAAAAAAAAAATTGGAATTCCTCATGATTTCTGAAATCAAATCCTGCTGACGCTGGCAAAACAAAGCATTTTCCTGTCCTTTGCTTCGCATTTATTAATGAGCGCTTTTTTTAAGTCATATTTTTTAATTAAATATCCGAGAGAAGAAAAGAAATGGAAGTTTTTTTCTGCAAAAAAAAGAAAACTAAAGAAAGGAGAGCAGGAAAAAAGAAAGAGGGAGAAATTAATAAACAAGGAAGAAAGGGTGAAGGGGGAGAGGAGAGAGGGAGGAAGACGAGTAAAGGGTGAAACGGAGAGGCAGGAAAAGAAATAGTGGGGGGGGGAAGGAGCAGGAAACAGGAGGGGAAGAAAGAGGAATGAAGGAAGAAAGAGGGAATAGGAGGGGGTAAAAAAGGAGGAAATGGGAAGGAAAATGAATAAATGAAAATAAGATTTTTTTCTTTATATTTTCTGTTACGATAGAATTACTAACATAATAATGATAATAATAAGCTCCTTTTACAAGAGTAGAGCTCGGATGACGATGATATTCATCATACTAATAATAATAAGAGGCTATTAATTATGCTTCACCCCTCCTAAGGCTCCTTTTGTCCTAGATCATTTAACTTGGAGGCCTTAATTTCTTACTAACTGCCCATTTATACGATAATGAACACCCCTTCTCCTCACCTCATCTGGATTTCCTTCTTAAGACTGCACTGAGGACGAGGGTGAATTAAATTCCAGAAATTAGGAGACAGATAGAGGAAAAGGGTTTGGGTGGAGGGATGTTGGCGACCTGAGGCTCAGAGAATAAAGAGAACAACCTGTGTTTTTGAAAGTGAGTACCATACACTGTCAAGTTTTATACATAGAATAAAAAATAAATAAATGTGTTTCTTTGTGTTATTATATAACAAATTTAGTGGAAAGTGCATAATTAAAGGACTTTTCCATATCTTTAATATACCAATATCTTATTTTTGCCTACATTTAAAAAAAAACCAGACATTTTCTTTTGACAGCTAAACCCAATTGTGCTGAAAAGAGTAGTCTCCGTATACCCGTAGAATGGATGAGAACTGTACTATTTCAAGTACAGACATACAATTGCCTATAGGGCCAAATAATAAAACAGGATTAGATTTCATCTAAATGGACTATCACTTAACTCGCGCTATAGTGTGCTGTGATTGGTTGAAAACTCGAGGCCCTCAAGTTGAGGACATGTCAGACTTAGATTACTCTAATCCTGTTTCATAATGTGCCACTTAGATCCGAAATCACAATTACTAATCACCTTCCATTCACTGTTTCCAGGACTCGAACCAATCACCTCCGAGTAACACTCCTAACAGATCAAACCACTGAGGTCTATCCTACGTTCCCATTTTTAAAAACCCATTAAGATCGAGTGAGAAAGAGATTCATGCGCTCCAAATCGACTAAAGTATAAAATATTATTATTATCTGCATACGAAAGCCGCTCTCTTCCGCCCAACCTCTCTCGGCTCGTGTTCGTAAATCATACTTAAAGCTCTCTAGTCCCTAAATAATACCCTATTTATTCGGCACATATTTCCCCGTAATTCCCATATGCATCACACCCGATATCTTTATTACATTGAACACTATATGCGCTCATATTTCGAGGGTAATTTCCCCATACATTTTCTATACCATGTCTGTCGAATTACCATTCAATGTATTTCCTACACCAATACATTACTGGTAGTCAGTGCCGGATTAAGGCTGCGCGGGGCCCTTGGCATTTTTAAGGCGCGGGGCCCCAAAATTGAACTGAGTTTTTTCTAGAATACTATTTTTAAAACCTTGAAACCGAAGCCAAGTGTCCTGGGCACTAATCCATAATAGTATCCAAAAGGACGTTTTCGAAATGCATTTCGAAAATGCCCAAAGACTTTTTTTCTTTTAATGGTACATACTAGAACTGCACGTCTTGAAAAACAATCCAAAACATCATGATAAGTAAATTTGACGGCGCCGCAGGCGAAATTTTTGCAAAGTTATGGGGTTGAAAAAAACATTACAAGCGTCGCAGGCGACTATCATGAAGATCATTTGTTAAGATGTCGATAAAGCCGATCACTGAGCACTCAGGAGACACTTCATGGGTTTGATGGCAGAGATTACCGAAGGCGATAATCACGTCCGTCAATATTATTCTTTTCAAATACGAGTAATTATATAATATTTATATGTATATTATATAAAGAGCCTCAGGCAATTGGTATAGAGATCTACCTATTTTCATATACGTGGTCAAATTTAAGGGGGGCCCCGTGGTTTTTCTTTTAATATTTTGCTCAACTGGCTATGATTTTATTTAATATTAAAATCCACAAAAACCGACTTGAAGGCCATTCAAAAACACCTATAATTTGTGTAAGCTGCCCGAAACGTGGGGTCCCCAAAACTGTGGGGAACTTAGCATCTCCCAAATCCGCAATTGGAGTAGGTAATCCGCTAGTGTCCATGTGGTTGATTCGAGGAGTAAATAGTAATAGGGGGCCCCGCGCTTTTCTTTCAATTTATGTACTTTGCTGTGAGTGTGTTTTTTCCCCCTTTATTTCTTCTTCTTACTCATTATCCAAAAGTACCTAGTGAAAGCTTTAAAAAACTCATAACACCTAGTGCAAGCTTTTTAAAAATCTCATAATATCTAGTGTAAGCTGCTCAAGCGCGGGGCCCCCTAAAGCGCGGGGCCCTTGGCATCTGCCAAATCCGCCATATGGGTAATCCGGCACTGCTGGTAGTCAAGTGGTTAAAGCGCTAGTCTGGTAATCCAGGTAGCGGAGGGACCGTTGGTTCGAATCCCAACGAGTACATGAATATTACCTCATTAATTTGAGAATTAGACCACATAATAATAAGACTCTAAGGGTTAAGTGGTAGAAAATGCTTTGAGCATAAATTACATGGTAAAACTTATACCTAGGGTTTCTATACAACAATGTTTTTTTTTAACCTATTGAGTTTAGAAAGTGTAAAATATTCTTTAGACATTCTGAGCTCAAAAGATGCGAATCGTTCAGGCAGAGGACTCCTAACCTGGAGGTCGGTGGTAAAGGCATGGCACAACTTGGTAAGGCGGGAGAACAGTGACATTTGTCTTATAAAGACCACAAAAAATGATACACCTCATAAAACGAGTCTCGTAGGGTTTTCATGTGGACTTTGAGAGGATGGCCACGAACGACCATACAGTAATTGGTTAAAGTGCCTAATAGGAAAGAAAAAAAAATCCGGGCCTTATAAAAGAAAGATCCCGGAATAGCATTGTATTCCAATTCCAGTTTTTTTTCTTCATACTTGTGTTAATCACTTTCGTGATATCACAACTACTCAAACTCGCTTTACTCTACGCTGAAACAAGTTCACCGCCTTATCGATCAAGCTACTGAGGTCGGATTTCCAATTTCAAAATTGTTAGAATGTTGACTGAACAAATTAATATACAACCTTGTTGATACCAAGACGGGGGAAGTACCAAATGTAAATAATGGAATATATTTCCACCCCACATAGGTAGAAGAAGGTAGATAATTTGTGAATTTGTCATGTAAACAGAAAAAAATGGAGACTCAAGATTGCATTGTAAACATGTGGCAAAAACAAACAAGTGATGAAAGACGTTAACAATTTTCGGTGTCTTTTTCAATACATGTTCTCGGAAAATTCAAATTGGCTTTAGAAAGCATTCTTCTTCTTTCTCTCTCCGGGGACACTCCCCATCTCATGCACCGTGGTGTAATTGAGATTTTATTTTTCCATTTCATTTTTTTTTATCTTTAAGATGAAAACAACAGGGTGTCTCGAAACTTTCAAACTGGCAAGATTAAACAAAATGAACTGGTGTAAACAAAGTGAACAATTGAACACAGACCACAAAATATTGCATTCGTTGTACCTTGAAGAGACGTCAAATTGCCCTACTGGTATATATTTACAAGAGCACCAATTACATCATTGACGCACTACATATTGACATAGACCCTATAGGCCATCATATACAACACCCAACCGACCTCAGTAGCTTGATCGATTAGGCGGCAGACTTGTAACCTGGAGGTTGGTGGTTCAAGCCCCAAGTTCAGCCAAGATTTAGTAAGGCGAGTTTGAGTAGTTGTGACATCACGAAAATGATTAACACGAATATGATAACTTATGTAAAAAAAAACTTTAAAAAAATATACAACACCCTATACCCTCATCATATACACAAGTTATCAAGGTCAACGTTTCTCAAAGAGAAGGAGCACTTTTCTGAAACGTGTTTTGCTCAATCAAGAAAATTGCAAAAAACAAGAAAGCAAAATGAAAGAGAGAAGAAAATTGATGATGGAAGAAAAGGAAGCGAGTGTATACATTTAGATTGTATGTATGTATTCTGTTTTCTAATTTCCGTTTGATATTTTTTCATCGGTTATAATGTTCAGCATCTTCCCTTTGCTCAAACAATTTCCATCATGATATACATGACTGAGATCCTCAGGAGATTTCAAGATCGGAACTTCAGTCTGCTGAAGAAAGCCAAATAGCTTTAGGTAATATGTTCAAATTCCGATATGCCAGCTTTCGTGGCGTAACAGTTGTATCTACTGCGCGTAGTCCAGAGATCCTGAGTTCAATTTCCGGTTGGAGAAAGCTTTTCTCACAGAACATTCTGTTCCCTCCGAAAACGTGAGGTCGGCATTTGCGGCCCTACCAAGCCTGCGTAATGTTAATGAAAGTTAATCGGTTGGTGAGAGTTAATTGTTGGCGTTATGAAAGCCATCCAGCCATAACCAACCAACCCCAACCTTGAGGTTGAACATTTGAACAATGCCCACCCGAAGTAGGTGTGGGAAAAGTGAAAGAAGATGTTCCGCTTCTGATACAGATGTACAATGCGCGTTTGAATCCCGGTTGGGGCAGACTTTTTAAACGGAAATTTCTGTTCCCTGTTCCCTCGGAACACGTAGGGCTGGCATTTCCAGCTCTACCCAAGATGGGTGGAGTTAATGAGGGTATTTGGTAAGATTTCCAGCGAATGGAGAGTAAAACCCCCGTCCTGTCTCTCTGTGGACACTATCTCTAACACGTCCACTAGTAGAAATTTCAACCAATCACAGCGCACAGCCTGAGTGAAGTGATAGTGACCACTTAAATTAAGGGCCGAATAGACGTTTTATTAATACGTCTATGGCGCTAAGTCACGGATTGCGCACTGTGTAAGACAGGGAAATCCGCCGCTTAGATATTCGAATTTGTCTATTCATTCCGACCTAAATCTACTCTCGTTTCACAACTCCGTGCTCAGAGCACTTTCCACTATTGTCAAGCGCCGCCTCGTTGCATATGGATATTAGGTCTAAGTCCCGACTGAAACTCTGCCGCAGAGAGCGAGCCCCAGACATTAAGTGGTATAATAAAGCGGACTCCGGGAGTGTACAGAAACAGGACTCTAGTAACTTACAGCAAAACTTGGCAAGGGACAAGCATATTAGGGACAGAGCAAGTACGAAATTAGGAGCCAATGCGGTACAATGGACAAAGCTTACGAAGGAATGGAAGACGCAAGGAGAAGTGAGGGGGGAAGTATGTAATATATGGCGCTCTGTTTTTAATAAAATGTCGCCTGTATTGTGGAGAAGTTGCTACACACAGAGGGAATATGAATGGTGCACTTACCTTAATAAATCCCTTAGCCTTAGTTAGTAATACTAAAGTAGAGGCATTATGAGTAGTGCACTTACGTTAATAATTTCTTAGCTTTAGTTAATAACCCTAAAGTAAGTCATCATATTTGTGTTAGTCACTTTCGTGATATCACAACTACTCAAACTCACATTACTAAATCTACGCTGAAAGCGGGACTTGAACCACCGACGTCTAGGTTACAAGTCCACCGCCTTACTGATCAAGCTACTGAGGTCGGTATAATCCTAAAGAAGTGGTGCACTCACCTTAATAAATCTCTTAGCCTTGGGTAGTAATCCTAAAGTAGTGGTGGACTTACCTTAATAAATCTCTTAGCCTTAGTTAGTAATCCTAAAGTAGTGGTGCACTTACCTTAATAAATCTCTTAGCCTTAGTTAGTAATCCTATAGTAGTGGTGCACTTACCTTAATAAATCTCTTAGCCTTAGTTAGTAATCCTAAAGTAGTGGTGCACTTACCTTAATAAATCTCTTAGCCTTAGTTAGTAATCCTAAAGTAGTGGTGCACTTACCTTAATAAATCTCTTAGCCTTAGTTAGTAATCCTAAAGTAGTGTGTCGGGAAGCTTCGTGGCCCAGAGGGACCATTTCTTTTAGTTTCTCTAAACAATTCCGGAGATGCGCTCGTCTGAAATCACAAAAGCAAAACATTATGAGGGTTAGAATATTATAAACATGATTTAAGCTCGTGAAGTTCATATTTGTGTTAATTACGATATAATATCACAATTACTCAAACTCGCTTTACTAAATTTTTGCTGAACTTGGGACTCGAACCACCGAACTCCAGGTTACGAGTCTCAGTCTTATGCATCTAGCTACTGAGGTCAGTTTTGAAAATGATTTCGTAGCCATGAAACAGGAGCTTGTGGTCTGTGCTGTAGTCTGCCCATCCCGTAGTATGCCTACCCTCTGATGGGCGAGGAGTGACACAATACTTCCCATTTAGGTGCTGGGTCTACACGAGCGCACCGGAAGGTATCCCTTACAAACAACTGTAAACAAATTTTGAATATAAAAAATTGTCGGCGCGAGGGTTCGAACCCGGGACCTTCCGTATGGCAAGCGAGTGCTTAATTTATTTTAAAGGTGAAATAAGAGGAGTGAGATTCTTTGTTTGTGAGTATCAGAGTAAGCAAACTTTCACCAGGGCAACAATACAGTAAGTGACGGATGACCAACAACCACATTAAAACTGTCTGAAATACTACATGTGGAGCATATTATGTATTTAATTTTAAAATAAGATTACCAGACTTTCCACCAACCGCAAATTTCCAAGTTTCCGCATAATACTCGTAGTGACAGTCTTAAGGTCTTTCCTTCTATATACCTAGGATTCTCTTTGCTATTATCTTTATTATAATCTCATTTTATAAATTGGCCCTAACTCTAAACGATCAACTGGATTCACAAGCCCATCAATATTATTTCTGGACGTAGCATGCAATATCTTCGGGAGCTTTAAGTAACACGTGCTGAAGGAATGAGTTGAAGTAATGGTGCAGAAAGGATTTATTAGAAAACAGAGTCCTTGAAATTCTCCCAGGTAACATGTTAGCTTTCGATTCATCACTTTGATTCAGAAACGAAACGACCAACGCCCAGAGTGACTCCCGAAGTTGTGCACACCCCCAAGGTACATTACGATGGAAATAAATAGACCCCTCAAAATGGTGTGCACACCCCAAGGTACATTACGGTAGAAATAAATTTCACCTTGCAATAACCTTACAGGGAAGGGAACCGTTTCATAGAGTTGAGAAATACATAAAGAATGGGGCTGCAATATCTGTGAAAATGGTGTAATTTATCGAACACCATATATCAGAGCGTATTAAACTTTTATTGACTTTCGGGTAGGAGAGGGGCGAAGGGGCCGGGGGGAATAGATAAAAGAATATTAGTACAAGGGCTGACACTTGAGAGAACAAACTTTCACACAGCTCTATTTGGATGCAAAGTTTATTCCGACAACTTTATCATTGGAGAGGGGGGGGGGGGGGGGGGGGGGAAAGAGGGTTGAGGGGAGGGGAAGGGAGAGAGAGAGAGATGTGGGAGAGGGTTCGTGGAAAAGATGGTCAAAAGTTATAATGTCTCAAATGAGTTTTTATCTTTTGTCGTCGTGGATAGAGTCGCTTTGAGAGAAGTTCAAAATTGCTATCGTAAGAAAACGCAAAGATAAATTTTAATGTGGGCGACATCTTTTGTCTTTCCACCGAAATTACAAAATTTTAATCCGTCATTGTTTGAAAATGAGTTGATTCAATGTTTTATTCCTTCATGTACAGATGTACACCTGCCGCCTTACCATCGTTTAATTGTTCTATAGTCCAGTAAATAAATACACATTTTCTTGTGCATGAAATCAGGTAAAATATTAATTTTTCGGCGATTTTTTAAATATGCAGCAGAAATCGAATTCTTATGAATTCGAAATTTATTTAATCAAGTCTAAGGGCCACATGAATCAGCATAAGTTCCCTTATAATGACGCTTTTCTCTTTAATTTAAGAGAAAAGTGAATTGACTATACGTAAAAGGCGTGGTTACACAAAGCTCTCTCTAAATCGGCGGAGGGGAAGCATCGATTATTATCGATAACAGTAGCTCAAGCAAAACGTATCCTCCTCTTTCTATCGCTGAAAAGTGAAAAGTTTGAAAATTATTAATCCTGGTAGGATTTAGGAAATGGAGTTCGCTCAGGATTATGCTTTCCTGGGAGCAAAGGGCGGAACCCCCTTCAGTCTAGAGGGCCCAATTCAAACCAAAATTTTTACTCTTTCCTTATCCTTATTTCAGTCAACCTTTGGCATAATGAGGATTTGGTAAACTGTTGGTATAATGGGACTGGTTCTGGGCGTCCAAGGGGTTCACCCATATCAATCCTTCCACCACCACCAAGACATCACACATGGACAGATAGACACGGAAAGTGAATATGTACTAATCCTAATTCATAATTCGACCTCAGGGCGTTCTTCCTCTTCCAAACCTCTCTCAAATGAGGAAACGGAAGAAACTTAAGCAAGATTTTTTTTTCGATGTTAGAGAGACTTTCTTTATAGCAAGAAAATTGAAAACTGAAATGCGGGGACCAGACAGGCTGTTTTGTAACATAAATATCACACACCAAGCCTTCAACATTTTCCAAAGTTTAATGGGCCAGAAATTTCAAATGTATTGCTGGCGTTCTCCGGGTCTATTCTTGAACCCTATAAGATTTTAGAGTTAGTGTCTACCCCTGCAAGTCTCATTTCGTACTAATGCAATATTAGGTCTTTAATGGTACCCTGTAAGAGCTGGGAGCTAGGACCTACCGTTGCAAAGATTGCCTCCAGTAATTCAATATTATTATTATTATTTTACACTTTATTAGATAAATGGACATAATGTACAATGTAAATAATGCAATATTAGATCTCTCTCTCTCCCTCTCTCTCTCTCTCCTCCTTTCCTTTTGTCCTTCTTCCTATCCTGCCCTTTCGGTAGCTCAGTGATCAAGGCTTAGGTCTAGTTATCCAAAGGTCGTGGTTTCAAAACCCAGACGGAACAAGAAAAGTTAATCTTCCATTTGACATTTTGACCGCATAGTAATACGTCTTGGGCTTAGGGCTGGAATAATGGGACTTATCGAGTCCTAATAGGCAGTAAAAAAAGGCGATATCATTATTATTATTATTCAATAATTTTGAACATGATTATTGCCATGGTGTACTTATATGAAAATTTACAAATTATTGTAAACTTAACTCTGTTAAGAAGCTCGCTCTCTTTCTTTTCTTTCCTCTTCATTTCTCTTACCTCCCTCTCTCTTCTCTCTCTCTCTCTTTCTCTTTCTCTCTTTCTTTCTTTTTCTCTCTTCTCTCTCTCTCTCTCTCTCTCTCTCTCTCTCTCTCTTTTTCTCTCCTCTCTCTTTCTCTCTTTCTTTTTTCTTCTCCTCCTCTCTTCTCTTTCTCTCTTTCTTCTCTCTCTCCTCTCTCTCTCTTTCTCTCTTTCTTTCTCTCACATCCTCTCTTTCTTCTCTCTCTTTTCTCTCTCTCTCTCTCTCTCCTCTCCTCTCTTCTCTCTTCTTCTCTCATCTCTCTTCTTTCTCTCTGTCTCTCTCTCTCTCTCTCTCTTCTTTCTCTCACTTCCTCTCTTTTCTCTCTCTCTTTTTCTCTCTCTCTCTCTCTTTCTCTCTTTCTTTCTCTCACATCCTCTCTTTCTCTCTCTCTTTTTCTCTCTCCTCTCTCTTTCTCTCTCTCTCCTCTCTCCTCTCTCTCTTCTCTCTCTCTCTCTCTCTCTCCTCTCTTCTCTCTCTTCTTTCTCTCCATCCTCTCTTTCTCTCTCTCTTTTTCTCTCTCTCTCTCTCTCTCTCTCTCTCTCTCTCTCTTCTCTCTTTCTTTCTCTCCATCCTCTCTTTCTCTCTCTCTTTCTTCTCTTCTCTCTCTCTCTCTCTCTCTCTCTCTCTCTCTCTCTCTCTCCTCTCTCTCTCTCTCTCTCTCTCTCTCTCTCCTCTCACCCTCCTTCTTCTCTCCCTGGTGATCTTTTAGTTTCAATTTGTTCTCTGTTCTGAATCCATTTATTTCCAAACTCCTAATGTTTTACATGAGAAATGACGTGGTAAATTGTAGGGAATGATAGAGTATCGTTTGTTCTGCCATTCTGCCCGGGAAAAGAAAGTTAAGTGTTATTTCAGTTAGTTTTTTTTGTGTGCAAGGGTTCTTTTTTTTTTATTGAATGCACATTTAGCCCATTTCGAAAGTCTACTGATTATATTTATTTTTTTCCGAGGACATTTTTTGTCCCATTTTTCATGGGATGGAAAAATGATGGGGAGGAGCAGAGGACAGAAGGAAAGGACACGACCAAGCTTTAGGCCTCATTTTTTTTTTTTTTTCTTCGCGATAAACAAAACAGGCGGCGTGATTTACTGACATCACAAACACACGAAAAAATCTGGTAGTGTGAAAAAATCGCATGTTGAAAAAAAACCCATGTTATAATTTGAGTAAAAAAATGTGTAAAAATTTGGTCGGAGGAGATGGAAGTTCACATTCGATAAGAAGTGAGGTCCGCTACTTTGCAAAACAAAGGCCCTCAGGAAAAGTGATACAGGATTATATTTAATCTAAGTGAACACTATCCCTGGACAAGGGAACACGTCTTCTAGTGGGTATTTCAATCATAAGCGCACTATAGTCAGCTGACTAGTACCCACTTAGATTAAATCTAATCCTGTTTCATAATCTGGCCCGAATTTACTCAGTTTCCCGTCCCGCTTCTAAGCTTGATAATAACACATGACATTGAAACCTACCTATGTAAGTGCTTGCACCTGTTTATTTATTTATTTACACTTTATTTTTTATACAAGACAAACAACAATAAATTTTTAACAGAGATAATAAAAATATTTACAAAATAAGGTAGATAAAAAAAAAAAAATATTTAAATTTAAATGTGTAACTGTCTTGTAATACGGGGCGAAGTTAATGCCTTCGGCATTCTCTGCCACTTAACACTCTGCACCTACTACACAAGTATTTATTTATTATTATAAATTATAACTGACATCTGAGTGATGCTTGCATTAATATTTAAAACAATTGTTTATATCTTTTTTTAATGATTTTTATACAGGTGGTGGTGGATAATTTTGTAAGATTCACAAATTGCTGCCATGATGATTTTTTCAGCCATTGATGGTTCCTCTAGTTCCTACTCTAGTCTAATGGTAGGAGTCAATACTAATCTCCTACCATTATAGTCCAATAACACTTATCTCATAACCAAGTCAAATGATAGCCTGGTACTTATTGAAAGTATGCAATTACGTTGAATTCATCATCATCAATATACTTATATTATGGCGTGGCGCTACAGTCCTGTGGACTTTGGAGGGTCTGGCTTATTTTAAATTTAATCTTGTTTTATAATTATTATTATTATTATTATATCAAGCTTTATGAGAAGGACAAAGTATACAATATTTACAATACAAAATACTTTGAAATTTAATATATGATAAAATTGTTGGAAAAAAAAGAAAAAAAAAATAATGAACAAGAAAATAATACTCTAATAATGTCCTAACTAAAGAGCGGGATTATTCCTTGCGGCAATCTCTTCCATATAAACCAAAATTCGGTCCTTGAAGAACCATTATTCCAGCTGCTTGATGTGCATACACACAAAAATCGTTAAAAGACGCTTGTTTCACCACATAAGAAATATTATTTTTTTAAACTTTTTTTTTTAAATATCTACCAACAACTACCTACTTATTATGAATGTTCGCCCATCACGAGAAATGTGCACGGGCTCAGTTGAAGTAGCCCCAAAGTTAATATTATGCTATAATTCAAAACTCAAGCTAAAAGTTGCGAGTTGTGATAAAAGCCGGGGACAGCCTGGGGGCTTTCGAATTTGGTGTGAGTTCTGAACAGATAAATAAAACAGGGAGTTTATTTTTGCGGTAGCCTTCCAGCGGGGAGGGGTCGCTTTATAGATGGCAGGGAGGGTAGTTTTATAGAGGAAGCAAGGAGGGTCGCTTTATAGAGGAAGCAGAGAGGAGGTAATTCTTTACAGTGCTCCGAATGAGGGGGAAGGAGAGCAGTGGAGAGTAATGGGAGAGTAAGGGACTTTATTAATTTTATTATGCATCGTGTAAAATGTAAATGGCCCCAGGTAAGATTGGGGTCCGGTAAATGTATAATAATTCTGTAATTACTTTTTAGTATGACGTATAATAACAATAATAATTAAATAATACGTTGAATAATTAATTATCTAATAGAGATGAGTTGCCTCGGGCTGTTTCGCCCTTTCTCTCTATGTTCAGAAGATTAGCTACCACCCAACCATTTGCAGCCACCACATGACTACATACCTAAACGATTCATTACTGCTGAGTTGATGAACGCTTGTATCACGGACTCGTAACTTAGAGGTCGCGTTCGAGTCCCACGGCATGGTTAATATTTCAATGGGTGAGTCGAAGAACATGCTATGCCAAAAATTGGCTTTGCAGAGAGCAATAACACAACTCGTCCAAATCTATGTCTAGTGTCTACAGAGGGTGTCAAAACATACTCGGGCACCCTGTAGACAATCCTTTATCTTTCTTTACTGTGAATAGAATATGAATAATGAATATGAACCTCGCGAGGGAGGGAGAGAGATATGAGCTTTCAACTTAATAATAACGTCTTTGTGCAGAATTACATTTCAATGTAGAATTTCAACTGAAAACTTTTCCATTTTTTAACAGGAACATTACATGTATGAGAAGTTTTCCATTACAGAAGAAAACTCGGGATGAACTTTCCAAGATGGGAATGTTAATGTGAAGGGAGGTTCCCGCTAGGTATATTATTATAAATTCATTAGTGTACGGCACTGAGTTTAGATAATGCTGATGTAACTCTAACTGTTGATATAATGGGACTACGAGTCTCTTTTGATAGTGTGCATTTTAGAGTTTACAGCTAAAACATCCACTTTTTTACTCCTACAAGCATAATTTCAATATGATACAATTGATACATGGACAAGGAAGGAGCCGGCAGAACAATGGTTCTGAACGTCCAAAGAGTTCACCCATATCAGTCCTTTCACCACCATGACATCACACATGGACTCGGAAAGTAAATATGATACAAATAGATCTACTTGGATGCGTCATGCGTATATATCACTTTAACTATTCACTGCTATGATTGCTTATTTTTTTTACTTTTTAGCGTAAAAACTGTTAGCGTAATGGGACTTCCTGTCTCGAGCCGACAGTAAATAAAGCACTACTATACTATACTTTGATATACAAGAAAAGCATTTTTTTTTCTTACAAAATATTCTCATTTCAAACAGAAATCAGCTTTATGAAGCAGGAATGTCAATGCTCCTGGCAATTCTCAACAAAAAAAGCCACTTATACATTTCGGCTGACCACTGCTCGCTAGCTGTGCGTTGTTTAAGAATTCTCCCCCACATTACTTAGTGTTATCTAATACAACCTCCCCCCCCCCCTGGCTTCTCTCCCATTACGTAGAGTTATCTCATAACCCCTCCCTCTCCATTACTCGAGGTTATCTCAGACTCGTACAAACCGTTCCCCTACCCCCACTCTACCATATATAAAAGGTTATTATCGTTGTATCTCGGTTCTATCTTAGGGACATTTGGGAATAGGAGATCGTTCAGGGGTGAGGGGAGAGAGAGAGGGAGAGAGGGAGAGAGGGAGAGAGAGAAAGGAGAGAAGAAGAAGAGGGGGGGAGAGAGAGAGAGAATCTCATACACCAGGGATTACATCTTAAATAAAAACTTTCTCTTTCTTTTTTCATTAAAAAAAGCTATTTTTATTTTCCTTATTCTTTTGGTCTTTCTGGAAGAAATTTCCCGTTTATATTATTTGTTTGTCTTTATTCGGAAAATTCCGAACAGATCTAATAATGATCTTGACAAATTGTTTCAGGAAATAAAAACAAAATACTAAGATTTATTCTGCTAAATACATACAATAGATACATACATAAAAAAATCTACAATGTATATATAGTGTATATAGGAGAGAGTGGGGTGATTTGGTCTCTGAACTGTACCACTTGAAACTTCAACTTGAAAATTAAAATGATTAATTTAGGAGCAACTATTATATTCACTGACACAAACTGAGTGAGTGAGATTTAAATAAATGGTATAAAAAAAAATGTTAAAACTTCAAGTTTCCATAAACCTGGTAGAAATATGTTCTGAAAACCCCCTTCACTGCATTGCTAAATATATTGCAAAAGAATTTTTTTCAAATTATTGCACTTAGCTTATCATATAGGGCACATATCCTTAACAAACAGGCTTTCAAGTGAGAAAACGTCATAATTCTGGAGATCCTAAATTTCAACCCACAAAAAGCCAGTTCACCCGTGAGTCTAACCTGACCCCACTCTCCCCTACCTCACACAAAGCCAGTTCACCCATGAGTCTAACCTGACCCCACTCTCCCCTACCTCACACAAAGCCAGTTCACCCGTGAGTCTAACCTGACCCCACTCTCCCCTACCTCACACAAAGCCAGTTCACCCGTGAGTCTAACCTGACCCCACTCTCCCCTACCTCACACAAAGCCAGTTCACCCCTTGAGTCTAACCTGACCCCACTCTCCCCTACCTCACACATCCTCACATCCACTGCTCCGTGTTTACATTTCCTCGCCCGGAGATTTCAATTTAATTAAACCTAATCTAATTAACACCTCCACACATACTTCGTGCAAGAAAACTTTTGCCCCAGCTTGCGCTTTTTTAATTCGCAGAAAAAAAGCTCTGAAAGAAAAACATGTTTTCAAAAGTCTAAGCATTCCGAGGAATTCTTCTCTGTTTTATTTGAGTTGGAAGTTTCAAGATTTATGCGCGACAAGATCTTACGTTAGCTCGCGTCTTACGGGTATTATTCAAGACAGCTAAATCCGGTCTTCACACAGCTAAATCTTACTCTAACATAGCCTGCCTGTCCCGGGTAGTACAATTTGAGAAAGTACACTGGAAAATATTTTTGTGTTTGTTTCGAATAATTATGTGCTTGGTTTAGGAGGTCTTGCTAATTATTTTCGTGGTAAGCAGTGGTGAATAATGAGGATAAATTCATGTGGGATTCGAACCAACGGATCCTTACCTTACCTGGATCACCAGACTAGCACTTTAACCTGTACGATAATGCATAAATATTTATGAAATACCCAAAAACGGAAGACAATTATCATTATTATTATTATTATTACTATTGAGATCCTAGGCTTACGGTCACGGAACTATTACCACCAAAGTGCATGCAACCCCGTCAGTACCGTCACCAAGGAGATTTATATCCACCCGTTTCTCTGTTCTAATCAAACGATATTTCATAACATAGTTTTTTTTTTTTTTTTTTTTTTTTTAAGTGGGGTTTAACGTCGCTTTCAACTGCCATGGTCATATCACGACGGGGGTTTTACCCTCCATTCGCAGGAAACTCACAAACCTGCTACTCACATTGACCTCACCCAGCCTGAGTGGGGCCGGGAAAAGCCAGCGTCACGAGAATTAGAATTTGAATGGTCACCCATCCAAGTCTTAACCTCGCTGGATGTCGCTTAACTTCGGTGTTCTGAAGGGAACCGGTGTATTCAACATGCCATCGACGCTGGCTATAACATAGTTTACCTTGTTGTTTTCTTCATTTTTTTCTTTTTCTACAATTTTCTTCTGTTATAATCCTTTTTTCTCTCTCTCTATTATTGTTATTACTTAACATTAACTTTAATTGGAACATGACGAGGTTAGGCAACTAATCACAAGCGAAGCATGCGGCTGACAGGACTCATGGCATAAATCCGTGCCCCCGACAACAAAGTAAATGCAACGTGCACATTCGTGATCATGTGGCATTACTCATCGCGCCGGGACGCGGGCGAGTATGCAACCCGCTCATAAGCTTTAACCCTGTTACCAAGATAAAGAAGACGGGCGTAATGAATGTTCAGACTTAGCAGGGTGGGTTTTCACGGGGAAACAAGTGGTGTGAAAATAAAACGCCAAGTTGATTGAAGAGCACTGCACTGGGTCATAATGGTTGTACTGAGCCAGTTTACACCTGAGACAGATGAACTTCAGTGAACTTCAATCAGCCTGTGAAAGTCTGTCCCGGTAGCTCAATGGTAAAGGCGGCACTCTGTTAATCCAGAGATTCCAGAAGTCGCGGGTTCCAGAAAACCCGGCCGGGACATGACAAGTCATCCACCCATTTATGATTTTTACCACATAATAATACGTCTTGGGCTTACTGCTAGAATAATGGGACTTAAAAGTCCTAATCAGGCCGTATAAATAAGGCAATATTATCATTATTTCATTTAAATATGATTTTCATTTTTAGTCATGTTAGTAACCTGTTCAGTGGTTGATGGATTGTATAATGGGTTTGGCAATATTTTTCTTCAAATAGAAATACGTATATCACGATTGCGGGTATTCTCAAGGTACTACTATTACATAGTTCCCCTAAGGTGTCTCGCGGCCGGCCGCATACACCACTTCTTTAATGTAATAATAATAATAATGCTTTTTCTTTGTGTTATTATGTCACAATTTTAGTGGGTAGCGCAGAATCATAGGACTGTACCACTTTAATTTACAATATCTTGTATTATTTTTTTGCCTAAGATTCTGCCACTGGTCGCTGCTTCACAAAGCAGCTACTCATTTTTCCTCACGAGGTATGAGTGGACCCCGAACATCCAAGTACAGAGCAGAAAAATTCCTGCCCCGCTGGGGATCGAACCCAGGTCACCATGTGTGCAATGCCTAGCGCGCTAACGCTCTGCCACAGTGACTACCACTTCTTCAATGTATTTTCAATGAAGTGACCGACGCGGCCAGAGGCTTACCTACGTCTCCCTAGCCTCGGATCCTGGGTCCCCCGTGTCAGCCTCAGCCGCAGATGTAGCCGCGAGGCGCGTAGGGGTAAAAGCACTTTTAAGAGTTTCTCCAAAAAAACATTTTTTCCATAAATTCTGGCATTGTGATATTGTTTAATATACGTATTTCTCTTTTGGCAAATGGTCTTGACTAATTATGAATGACCCGTCATGAAAAAAAATAAATTAAAGAAATGATTAGAAATTTAATATTAGGGGAAAAAAATGAGTTTATGAGTATTCGAATTTATTAGGTATGAATACTATTTATTTTGACATCCCTTTTTACAACAATAATAATTTTACGTCTTTCCAAACAATCTAAACTGTTAAGCTTAGAATAACTTACTATATGTATGTTATCTTCAGAGCTTCAATTTTGCTTAAATATAGAAAGAAGGTATCCAGTGTTTTTACTTGGCGTATTTGCAGCACCACCCTGATGCTCACTGACATAGTTTAAGTCTCAGCAGGGCGGGGCACCCTTTGTACGACTTGTTTTTCTAAATTGACTATTTACATGGATTTCGCTTGCGAATACCGGCGGAACAAACAGGGTGTGTTGTAAATTGACAATTTACATGACATGTAAATTGTCGATTTATACACTTTGTGTAATATATTTTGTTTTCGAAGACCACCGAAACATATTGAAAGGTGGTGTGGTAAATTGAATAGTTACATGTGGGTTCTACGGTAGAAAAGATAGTATAGAGTTGGTCATTTATTTGTTTTATTTTATTTGACAAATGGTCTTGTAATAAAATAATAGTTAAAAAAGTTATCATACTTGTGTTAATCACTTTCGTAATATCACAACTACTCAATTTACAAATTCTACGCTGAAACCACGACTTGAACCACCGACCTCCAGGTCACAAGTCCGTCTCCTTAGAGATTAAGCCAATGAGGTCGGTAGGGATGGTCTTGACATAGTATAATTGTGAATAACCCGTCAGAAAAAAGAAGAAATAAAGAAACGATTAGAAGTTAAATATCAAGGGTAAAAATGAGTTTATGGATGTACAATATTTAAATGTACGTTTTACTTCCGATAAATTTCTAATATTAGAAATCGGAAGTAATGTGTTCGTTTTTGTAAAAAAAAAAAATATTTTTTTGCTCCGATTTCAATTTTTTTCATATTTCTGGACGTTTCATAACCTCCTGAGCAAATTTGGTTTTGTGTCCGTCTGTTGGTCTGTCTGTCGGTCTGTTAAAACGATTCCTTGTAACGCGCAAATCTCGGAAACTACTCGACCGATTTTGATGAAATTTTGCACACATCTAGGAGACATTCTGTAGATGGTCCCATTTCAAATTCATCGAATTCGTACTAGCGACTCTGGGTGAAAGAGACCATGCGCCTGACCACTAACTTTTTACTTAAATGCTTATATCTCGTGAACGGTACAACCGATTTTGATGAAATTTTATATGTATATGCACATTATTGTTTTACATAGGCTTTTCATATTTTCTTATTAATTAATTTTAATTTGACTCTGATATTTAAGAAAATCCGAAATTTTGGACAATAAAGTCAAAAAATAAGGACCACGACTTGCCGATACAGAATTTTTTTGCAAAATCTAGAATGTAGAAAAAATAGTTTTCTACCATATAAAACAAATTTGAAGAGAATCGGTTCAGCCGTTTTGGAGATATAAGTAATTTAGTATAAAAACTCAAAATTCGCACGTGTACACAATGTGAAACAATCACGAGGAAGTATTGTGTCCATAATTGGCAGTGTTTTTTTTCTTTTTTTATACAAAAACTAGAATGTGACTCAATTATTTGCTATAGAGTTGCAGAAGAGACCTTGCGAAATTTTTTCTCTCAATAGTGGAGGATGGTGTCACGCACGTGGCCTACACGAGAGATGAAGGGGCAGTGCACTTGTTTTTCAGCATTTCCTTATCTTCAGACTATTCCTCAGTGTATCAGACTGTCTTGCGCGATCCCAGGATAGTCATCTTTCTGTGGGGTTTCTTTGAGAATACCTAAGCCACGAACTCTGGAGACCTTCAAACACAGCATTCGAAAAGAAGTATCGACTTTTCAACACTGAGCTTGATATACTGAGGACCGTTATGGGATATTCTGAAAAGGTGCTGAAAAGTGGATCTAAAATCAATGGTATTCAATGTGCAATTATTATGAAGTAACTCAAAAATGTCTAAGAATGATAATAATTTTGAAATCATCATTGATTTTTATACATACATAAAATATAAAAATCAAGTAAATTTAATATGCATTAGAAACTTTATACAAACCATTTCAAATTTAAAAACGGTACAATGCGTATCTAATAAATTTAGAAGTTTATAAAATCCAATGAGCTTTAAATAACCAAACACATGATGAACAATAATTCACAGTTTAGCAACAACAAACAACAATTATAATTATTATTTTAAAATATTTCATAGAGTTAAAATTATAAAAGTATTGAAAGTTCAGGTAAATTTAAATGAACTGAATCGCATGTGTGCAAATTTTCCTTTATTTGCATCGTATTTTTTTCTCTTCTTTGCTTCAAAGTTAGACAACCATTTTAATCGAACAGCTAAGTGCAGGGTCCATTAGCACAACTCTATTAGTGCAGTTTCAAACATTAAAATCAGTTTGGTATAATCTACATGGTACACTTGGCCGCTCATTTCCCCTACATACATAACATATATTAGACGTAAATTGCACGGACAACTTCCGTTCTAATGGGTTAAAACTGTCTGGCGTAAATATGCATGATAATTAAACTCGTAATTAACCGCGCGGGGGAGAGGGTGGTTCACTCAGGGGGGCGAGGTGAGAGAGAGGAGTGTAATGTTCTGTAGATTAGACCAAAGTTAATCTGAGAAAATCTTGTTAGTTGAGTGTGCTTTCTAATGAACATTTATGTAGAATAAATGCAGCATTATAGTGAGCATACACAATGTGCTTGTACATGATTGTACATATCGGATTGCTCGTTTTTAACCCTTTATGTTTTAATTTTCTGCTAATATGGGGTTTTCATGAAGGTGGTTTCTAAGATCAAAACAGGAATTGTCAGCGAACCTCTTTTTGTAAATCAGGATCTTCTCATTTTTCAGAGGATCCATGGTATTCTGAATAGAAAAATAAAACAAAAGCCTAAGTTGTCTTTCAAAGGTGACGAAATATACGAAAAATACTCGTCACTTTAGTGAGTAGTAAAACAATATTCAAACCTAGTAGAGAGAAAAATAAAGAAGTCGACGAAAAAGAAGACAGACTCAAACAGAAGATCAAAACACAGAGATGAGGTAGAACAAAAAAAAACTGGGTAGGCCAAATTTTCGACGAATACAATATTTTTCTTACTATAGGATAAGGAAAAGAAAAAGAGAAAGCAGAATAAATGTTTCCCAAAGACAGAATAGGAATAGGAAGGCAGTATATTACAGAAGGGAAATAGAAAATCAGCGCTAGGAGAAACATCAATGTGTCCCTTACAACAAATGGGGGGGAAATTAATTTTAAACAAAATAGAAAAATAAAAGTCTGTCCCCCTGTCCCTCAATTATTTTGCAATTTATTTCTGTGTTAAAATTAATTGCTTTTGTCCTGTGACTACTGCGGGATGTCCCCTTTGTACAATCCGAGGAAATCCAATTGTGCCCGGACGAATCAGGCGACGGGAGGAATCTATTCTGCGGCCTACAGTTTCCTACATTGGGTCGAGTTTTACAATAGAGTTCCCTGTCAGGAAAATCAAATAAAAAGGAGCCTTGTTCCACGTTTCCGGGGGTTGTGTTCCATGTCCAACATCTTTGTGTAGTCCTGGGAGAAGGAATGGCCTATGTTTTATGCTTTGACATCGAAAATAGAAAGTTCAGCCACATGTCTCACTGAGCAAAAAGTTTTACAGATACATGTTTTGTATACATACCTACATGTATTGTATACATATACATAAATACACCGACCTCAGTAGCTTGATCGATAAGGCAGCCGACTTGTAACCTGGAGGTCGGTGGTTCAAAAGAGTAATTTTCAAAATTATCTTTGGCATAATATAAAATTAAGAATAATATGACATGAAAAGTTTAATTTTTCGAATTAAAATTACCTTTTCTATATACCTACTTGGGTCTACAGTTCAAAAAGGTCACATTTATTTCACCAGCCATACGAGACTTACACTCCATTTGCTAAAAACTCAAAAGTCACAATCCATCTCTCAAATCTAAAATAGTCATTTATCTTACATATATTATTATTCAAAAAGGTTATTAGTATCAAGTGTAATAACATATTAAATTATTTAGTTTATATTCTTTCTGTACTGACTGACCGAATTTCCTCATTTTCGTTGGTAAGGAGTGTTGGTATGTACTATGTACATAGTTTGTATATTGTAGGTACTACGTACATAAGAGTCAGCCATTGAAGAAGTAAGGCAACCATGCCTGCCTCATTAGGAGGTTGACCTCGGGAAAGTCCGAAGCGTTTCCTCTGGGCAATTTGTCCACTTCCCGATAAATGGAGTGGACTGGAATGGAGGACGTTTGAGAAATGACTTCTCCCTAGGGGGAGGCTGGAGATAGCCCGGGCTCCTTGTCCCAGGAGAGGGGGGGGGCTGGACCCTTCAACATCTCCACGACACATGAGGGACGGAAATGCTCTCCTAATACATATTTATTTATTTCTGCTCCTTCTTCTCTATCTCTCTTTCTCCTTCCTCAAATACATCCTCACTCTATCTAATTATCTCTTATCCTCAATGTTAAATTCTTCTTATATTCTCTCCTTCACTTTCTCTCTCTCCTTTTTTTCTTCCTTTTTATCACTCTCTCCCCCTCTCCTTCTTTCTTCCTCTCTCTCTCTCTCTTTCACTTCTCCTCATTATTATCTCTCTCCCTCCCATGCTCCTTTTCTGCCTCTCCTCTATTCCTCTTTCTCCCTAATCTCTCTCTCTCTCTCCGACCCTTCCTTTCCTTATCCATCTATTACTGTCCTCTTTAATTAATGACCTCTTCATTTGAGAAAAGTTCGAAAGCTTTTAAATATGAAAGTTCAGTTTCGTTACTATTCAATTAATTATCATTAGACAAAATTTGAGCTCAAATTGAAATCCAAGAAACATCAGAGATCTTCTCAAGACTCTTGATGAGATTGGTAAGTACACTTACCAAGGATTTTTCTATTCTGAAGGCTTTTAGCCGAAGACATTCGTTCCAGAATATTTTTTGAAAAATCAAAAGTAATTAAATAACAAAAGACCTTAATTTATACTGGCCATATAGAAGAGAGCCCTATTTATCAAGCTGATGGCTGATGAATTGGTGCTATTCGTCAGCCGATCAAATATAATATAAATTAAAATTCATGCACAAACCATCGGATTCCCACGCTACTGGAACACCTTGTATAATTATTAAATACTCCAAAGTGGTTGGCAATATTTTTAAATAATATCAATCGCAAATAATCACGAGTTTACCTGAAAATCTAAATCTATCTTCGATGCAATGAAAATAATCAAAAATCAAAGCGGACTCAAATATCTCATCACATGTTAATGAGTTTTTTTAATTTACTGTGGAGAGAGCGGACCGAGTCAACATTTTACTCGAGAGCCAAGATAAATAGAGAGCCGACGGCATTAAATTTCAACCGTATTATCCACACATCAAACACACTAGCGGTGGGGAGTAATTTCGCAAACTCTGAACATTTCGCATAGGTACATCAAGAGAGGAAAAAAGGCACATTAATATACCGCTAGATAAATTAAAATGTACAGAAGTCTATTGAGCCGTGAAAATGTTTTTAAAAAATGTTGCACAAAAAAAGGGAGCGGGGAATGTGCGCTATAATAATTTATACCCAGCAGAGAGCCAGTGAGGTTGAAACTTGTGCGATACATGGCTGAACTCTGCGGGGGAAGAAAGGAAGCGGATTAAATTTTAATTTTTGATTATTATTTTTTGTTGTTGATAAAAGAGTATTATAGGGAAATCTTCGAGGCATAAGGAATAATGGGAAGGATTAGAGTAGGAATATACAAGTTTGTTCAAATATTGTGAATGAGGTATTGATTGATTTTCCACGTCAAAAAAAAATATTTTATAAAAATTAATTAATTATGATCACTGTCTGCATGTCTCCTGTGGAAGTGGTTTATTCATGGAATGAAATTTTAAACGATGAGATTTTATGAAATTTTATACGACCTCACTATATTTTAATTTTTATAATACAATGTGTTTCTTTGTGTTTTTTATATCACAATTTAGTGGGTAGCGTATAATTATAGGACTCTTCCGTATCTTTAATATCCCAATATCTTATTTTTGTCTATAATTCTGCCACTGGTCGCTGCTAACATTAAAGCAGCTACTCATTTTTCCTCACGAGGTATGAGTGGACCCTGAACACCCAAGTACAGAACAGAAAAAATCCTGCCCCGCTGGGGATCTAACCTAGGTAATCGTGCGTGCAATACCTAGCGCGCTAATTCACTCGGCCACGTAATAATATAGTACATAATTATATTACCAAAGTATACATACCTATAATACCATGAAACAAACAAAAATGTATCAGCTAAGTCAGCTATCTCATTGAAAATTGGGGAAACAAGTTAGGTATCTACTTATCTCTAGTATCTAAATACTCATCTAGTATATATACGAACGACATACATAATATATACAACACAAGATAATATCAAAAGGATCCTCCTCAATACAATATGTTTTACATCTTTACTACCTATGGAAAAAAAACCCCCAATACTAAATTCAGCAATACAATAGAAATACACAATATCCATGTGTGGAAGTAAATATGAACGACTCCTATCCATAGTCATACTTCAATGAAGAAGAAAAGAATGGCGTGCTGGAAAATATGCCCTTTGAGAGGAAAATTAAATTTTCTTTTGTACGAAGAACTTTATGTGTGAGGAACAGACATGTAGGAGAAGGCGAAAAAGTGAAAAAGGGAAGAGGAGGAGGAGAAGGAAAAGGAGAAATGATTTCAATTTCAAGAAGTGAATAATTCTCCGTACAATTTCGCCTTCATATGCTATCGAACACTTAGGGCTTTCAAATTGTGTGAATTCAAATTGTATGGATTGAAATTTGAATGTTATCGAATTGTATGGATTCAAATTGGATGAATTTGAATTAAAAAGGATTCTATAATTTTTGAAGAGCGAGTTAGTTGGAATACATGTGTATCTCGAGTTGGTGGAGGTATTGCATGGACGCCAAGATTGAATATTTAAGCTCCTCTATGTTGAAATTGAAGGATTCCCTACATGTTTGCCTTCACTTGCTGAGAATTGTAGAAAATTTCTACCCAATGTGGATTTAAACTGGCAACAGAGCCCAGACCACTAGCTACGACTTCAGGGCGAAGTTTGGCTCATTTCTAGCTGGCTGCTTTCATAGAACAACCAAAAATCGAAATAGTTCGTGTGTATCAAGCGCGAACTTCAAACTTGAGGCTTTCATTAATACGCCATCAACTAAAATTCATTGTACGTCGTAATTTTCTAGAAATTTTGCAAACTTTTCGGAAACTTGTTCCATATTATTTAATGAATTTTTGTAGGGATAACTAAACATTATTCTTTGAACATTAACCGCCCCCATTGACTCTTCACCGCTCAGCTAGATCCCGGATTGCCAACACGCCAACCTCCCTACGAATTCATGCCAACCTCCGTGCGAATTTATGCAAACCTAACTGCGAATTCATATTGCCTTTGAAATGCCCACAGACCAGCTCGTGTCTAAGTTCTCGCTAATTAGTTGCTGAAATAAACCACAATCCAATGAAAGCTCGGATGAGAACATTTCATTATAAAAGGAAGAGGAATCCATTGAGAGTTGCAGAATCTGTACAGACTGCCTTGAAGTAATGCGAAAGCGGTTCCAGGCACAACGAGGGAGTGAGAGAGAAACAGAGATTGAAAACTGCAGGGTTAGAAATAGTGAGAGAGAAACAGAGATTGAAAACTGCAGGGTTAGAAAGACTGAGAGAGAAACAGATATTGAAAACCGCAAGGTGAGAGAGAAACAGAGATTGAAAATTGCAGGGTGAGAGAGAAATTAAAATAAAACCTGCAGAAATAGTGGGAGTTTTAGAACAGATATTGAAAACTAGAATTAGAAGAAGTGGGACACAGGTATTGAAAACCGCAGGTTTAGGTCTCATAGTGCGTGGGCTCAGGAAAGCTTTTCAGAAATCAGAAATACAGACAAAAAGACAGCTTAGGTACTGTGGTTAGAACCTCACGCACCCGAAAATCTCGGTTTGCATCCTATAATTTGGTTACATATCCTTTTAAGGAACACCTTCTGGTGCGCTCATGTTGACCCAGTTCTTAAATGGCAAGATTGTATCACCAGCTAAATAAAATTTCAAATCATCAGAGGGGATGTTTACTACGGAATGGTCAAGCGGACTGAGCATTGCCCAATAGGAATTCTGTTGTTTTATGGCAGTAGTAAAAAAGGAAAAAGAAGTATTTGTCGCAGAAGAAAACCACTTAATACATAATGCACAAATGGACTTGAACAAAATGTACTACCCGATCAAAGTGAACAAAGTAATGATTATGAAAAACTATTCAAAAAGCAAAAACCACTTTGATGACCATAGTAACAATATATGTCTGTATGTATGTAGTATATGTACAATTGTACATAAGAAAAATTTGTTTAGAAGTAATGGTATATCACGATAACTATTCGCAAACCACTGTCTTGCGATGAATAAAAGATGCTTACTTACCAATAATAATAGTAATAATAACTGCTTCATAGCATACTATAATAGTTCAAAGTACAATAACAGTAAAACATACAATAATAATAAAATTGTCATAATAATTAGAAGGTAACCACGGGGGACGGTTAAAGCTCGTGGCAGCTTTTTCAGAAAGGTAGCACGATAATTTGAGCATCAAACAAAGCTCAATAAATCCAACAAATGACAAAGGTATTTCGGAAATGTATTTTGGAAAATTCAATGGAAAAACGTCAGCTACCCCTGTCAAACAACGTTGTAATTTGACCTCTGGTCCCTTTCATCTAACAGTAACTACTATGGTCATGATATAATAATATTAATAAGACCTGCATACAGAATGTGTTTGACAGGTCAATTTATGCGACAGTCCATACATGACGCTATGCATACTATACAATAGGAGAGTTTATTGTTCAATGGAAATGTGTGCAAAGTAAACATTAATAATACAAACGAATATTTGGATAATGTAAAATAGAAAATGAATAATATACGAGCATACCTATGACTGCATAAAATGACTACCAATAAAATTAATAATACTAACGTGTGGACAATACTTCTTGATTGTTATTCCCACCCAACGATGGTATCTCAGAGCTGAGGATTTATTTTTCATATACAGTCTTCGGAATCCTGGGACTGTAAATCCACCAGAAATGTTAAGGCAGGGATCAAAGCTGTTCGATTTGGAAAGCGAAGGAACAAAGTAGAAAGCTGCCCACCTTACCATCTCATCCAATCCACTCATCCACCTCTCATTCTCAAATTCGTCAACTACCGGGGTGCTCATTTTGTGTTTCTCTTTCAAACTTGTTCTAATCTTTTAAAAAAAGAAGACTTTTGAGTCTCCTTCCTCATTTCCAACTTAATTAATTTTTGTCTCTCTCCTTCTCATTCTTTCACACATACACACACACAAACAAACTCTTTTATATCTAAGCCCTCTCTCTCTCTCTCTCTCTCTCTCCTCTCTCTCTCTCTCTCTCTCTCTCTCTCTCTCTCTCTCTCTCTCTCTCTCTCTCTCTCTCTCTCACACACACACACAAACACACACACCACAAAATTGTCTCTTAGAGGGTGTAAAGAGAAGCTGAGAAATTTTCCCATTTGCAGTATTTGCACCATCAATAATAATAATAATATCCATTTCAGGGGTCATTCTTTGTTGTTTTCAATTCCAGATATCAATGCTCTCTCCTCCTCCTTGTTCATTATGATATCTAATTGAGCCCAGTCCAAGATGTTATTGTTCAACTTACATTGTTATGTAATGTGTCAGGTTTCATTTTGGAAATTGTCTTCTGCGCTATTCAGCTTGTCGGAATTGTTTAGACCAGTCAATTGTTTTAGAAATGTCCAAGAGGACAAACAAATGCCCTTGGTTGCCACAAGGCATTTGAATTGCTTTTGTCTTTTTTTTTATATCAAAATGGAAGGAAGAGACAAGGTTTTGAATAACGGTGAAATCACATTATATTTTAATTAATTTTTGAAGGCCTGAGCAAAAAATTTGATTCAGCCACCGTTTTTTTATATTTATTTTTCCAATTTATTGCTTTTATTGAAACTTAATTCTTTCACTCGAATATATTTTCTGTTAAAATTGCCAAGTATGTTTAAAGAAAGGAACAATGTATTATTATTTTCAACACGGATTTAATTATTGACATATAAATATGTCAGGATTCTCGATTTTTGAGCTCTTCCATCCAACCAATTTTTTAAACATTTGACTATTTCACGATTCTATAACTATTCAAACCATACTTATTTCAACAAATACTTTTGGTAAGGTTGAGTATTCAAACATGTCTGATTCATTGAACATTACTTGATGTTAAACAAGTCTGTTTACAATTGCCCTGGAGTGAAATCTCTGCACATATTTCGATAGCACCATGCATGATAAGAAGGCAATATCTCGAGAACGTGGCCTCCCCGAGGGAACTGTCTTAGGTTCTGAGGAAAGATATTGGCGGAATGTATATTACAATTATATCTGGGTTGTGTAATAAGAAAGATGCTGAAGGAATGTATAGAGCAATTCGTGAGGCAACTTCTCAAAGGCTCATTTCTCTTGCCTAATTACGCGTAGGCTGCAGAGACTGTGGCTTTTCTCTCCTTTTAATGAGCCTCTTCAATCCTCTTTGAGCCCAGCTGGAGAAGACAACTAAACAACAGAACAAAATAGATCAAAAGCTTTACCGTTTCAAGGACAGAAGCTATACACAGTGAAGCTTTAACACACATGGAGAACACTATTTCAAAAAACAAATAGGATAGGGTGGGGTAAACAAGGCAGGAGGGATACACAGTAAGTTGAAGAGTAGATATCACATGAGAATACTATTTCAAAAAATAAGTAGATATAATAGAGTGGGGTAAAGAAGACAGGAGGGATACACAGTAAGTTGAAGAGTAGATATCACATGAGTATTTCAAGGAACATGTAGGATTGTAGGCATAGGGTTGGGAAATCAAGAATGAAGGGGTTATGAGAACGCAGGGTAGGCTGGGGAAAAGAAGGCCGGAGGGGTTGCCACTTGAAAACACATAATATCTCAAGGAGTTGCTAATTTCACCCGGAGAGTGAAGAAGTTGTGAGCAAAGAGGCTTTGGGATGGGGAGAAACTATTTCCTTGTGCTGCTTCCCCGGATTATTGGGAGCTTTGCAGACTTTTACTTGGATGTATTGGCGTTGTTGGGGTAAACAAGACAGGAGGCTTACACAGATAAGCAGATATAATAGAGTGGGGTAACCTAACCCCATAATAATAATATAGTAGTATTTCGTCACTTAAATCCAATTACGTAATTAGAGTAAATATTTTGTATTAAAAAAGGAACATAATGGCTGTTAGTGTTT
Organism: Bactericera cockerelli; assembly: GCA_024516035.1. Lineage (NCBI taxonomy): Eukaryota > Metazoa > Arthropoda > Insecta > Hemiptera > Triozidae > Bactericera > Bactericera cockerelli. The sequence goes on along the minus strand of CM044958.1, from coordinate 9,555,440 downwards.
CTCAAGTTATAATAAACGAAAGATTTTAAAGAGATCCAGCCGTGATATGAGCATGCAGTTGAAAGCGATGTTGAACGCCAAAATAAATAATAATAGCCCGACTTAGCTTCGATTTAGAACGATATTTTAACTGCAATGCTCGGATATGTTCATATTATGCTACATTTCCCGAGTAAGCACTGTGCCATGCAAGCGAGCCTACTTTCTCAAAGTTCCCGGAACTCAAAGGTCAAACTTGAGTAACGGAAAGTTAAAAAGCTCCAAAATTAAAGTTCATTGAAATCATATTTCAAAATAAACGGCCAGTTACTGACATTTCCAGAAAATTAGACCCCCAAGTATACCTTTTCAGGCGAGGTCTCTGCTGCTTTTTCATTTCTTTTAAGAGCACGTGAATTTCTCTCGGCATATTTCATGTTAAGTCTCATTTATTGCGATGATTTCCACGTTACGTGTACAACCCTCGAATTTCCTGTAAAACTCTCAAACAATGTTTTCAAAATGAAATGACGCTCTCTGGAAAATATTAAAGCTCATGACACCTAACTTATACACCTACGGAAACTCGGGGACATAGTAGCTCGGTTATTAAAAAGGAAAATTGCCCGACATAAAACTTTCTTAATTTTCTCGTACGCCGGGAATTAAAAAGTTATTCATTATTTTTTATGTTTGCTATAAAGTCTCTTGTTATTTGGGAGGTAGTATAAAAGACCTATAAGGCTATAAACGACGGGATGTAGCTTAGTAGCGAGATGCGGCCTGGGCCCTATATGTTCGCCGTTATTTCAATTTTCTATTTTTCTCTCGCTCTTACTACGTAAACTGTGTATTCAATCACGTTTCTTTCGGTATCTACACTCAAGGTAACAAAAATTGGTACAGGTTTGTGCTCTCTGTTTAAGTACGAAACGTCGTGATGGTGTGTTGAATGGACCGGTTCTCGTAGGATCACCGAAATTAAGAAACATCCAGCGAGGTGAAGACTTCGTGATGCTGGCATTTCGACCCGACCAAGGATGGGTGAGATTAATATGAGTAGCAGGTTTGTGAGTTTCCTGCGAATAGAGGGTAACACCCGTGTCGTGATATGACCATGCACTTGAAAGAGACGTTAAACCCAAATTAAAAAAATGTACCAAAAAAAGCTGGGGTTGATTTTAAGTATATTTTTCAAAACCGAATCTCTTTTCATTGAACAAAACAAAACTTTTTTGCTGTAAGGGAACACAAGGAAACGAAGGACGACTAAAACATCATAATTATGTATGTTCCACTTCTCCTGTCGTCGACTGTACATCCTGCCGTGGAATATTTTACGAGCCAGGAATCTCCCTGCATTTTAGCACCAGGGTAGGCCGGGGTAGACAGAGAAAATTGGGACCTTTATGAATACCATAAAAAATACTTGGCAAGCGAGCTTTCTGATAACCATTTTCCACAACTTTCTTTATTCGAAAGCTATCTCCTCTGCTCTATATTTCCTCGTGTTTCCTCAAACTCCTCTTTATTCCTCGTGCAACTCATTCGCCTCATATTGCCATAAAAGAATATGTTTTCATCAAGTTTATCACATGCTTTTTGTACGTCTAAGATCTACATCTGTGATGAATTTTAAGGCATCGGCAATCCAGATTACCTTCCTCTCGTGTTACGTGTGAGCAGTGGTGGAGTGGCCCAACTGATGGGTGTCCCTCCCGTGAGTGTGGAATAAAGGTAGATTATCCATTATATTTTAGTTGAAGGGGGGGGGGGATTTTGGACTCAAGCTCCGAAAGGTTTTTTACTTTCCTTATCTTATAATAAGGAAAGTATTGTATTCGTCGAAAATTTGACCTACCCAGTTTATCACATTTCTGGACGAATCATGGCCTCAGAATACCAAAAAAGTTGTTTTCAGCCATTGGTCCGTGCGTCTGTCTGTCTGTCTGTGTGTGTGTGTGTGTGTGAACAGGATATCTCAAGAACGGTAAAAGCTAGAGACTTGAAATTTGGTACACAAATTAATTTTATACACCAGACGAACCACGAAACTTTTGATTGAAATCGGCCGCATTCTACGGCCGCAGGGCCGCAAATATTAGCCGCAAGCGCCAATTTTTTGAATTGGTTAAAGATACAAAAAAAGTTAAAGAACAACATTTTCTTGGATTAAAAAAATAACAGGGGTCTACTCTCATCATTTTTTTGTTATCTTGAACTTTTTTGACCTCGGCTCCAATTTACCGGTATATTGACTAAACTTTTTTATTATTCATCCTACATGGAGGTTGTGATATATCAAATTCAATGATTTTGAAGTGCTGATTACGAATTTGGCATTGGTTTTTAGTTATCTGTTGCCGTTGAGTCCTCAGTGGCGGAATACGACTCCTTTTTGGTGGATAAGGAAAGTCGTGTGATGTTTACATCAGATTTTTTTTTTTTTTCACGTCAAATTAAAAATAAAATAAATGAAAGTAAGCTCCACTGTTAAACATAAACATGAATTTATATTGTTCAATTGAAGAACATAAATAATATACAAAGAACAGTAACTCTATTCCACCAGGGACTTGGATTAACTCAACTCTTTTTAATTAAAGTTCATTTCAATAGAAAAACAAAGGTTTATTTTTAATACTTTATTTATAGTTTTATTTTCATAGAAAAATTCCACGTTCTCCCTCCGCTACTCTTTTATAAAGTTTCTATTAAGTGAATTATCGCGGGTAATATTTCTCGAGGTAAGACCTTTGCAGAAGTAAAACTCTTTGTGTAGTATGTTAATAAACTCTGCTTTATTCCCCAGACTTAAATCCTTTACTATTAAATTGTCGTCTAACCTGAGCATACATTTCTTTGTTTTTTTTAGCTTTATTTTCTGAAGTCACAAGAGACGAGGGGAGTTATTAACACAAAACATTACTGTATTGTACTAAATTGTATTTTATACCATATTTTTTTGTAGGTACGAAAATATAAGGGGTATACCTAATTTACTTAATAAATAGTGGTGATGCTGAAAGCCAAAAGGATCGTAGAGGGTTGATGATTCAAGACATTTCTCAACATCAAATTTTCTCGTGATGTGAATAGAGTGAGAGACCGTATTTAGAGCAAACTAGGTACCGACCTGTATCTGGATGCAATAATAAAAATACTCTTTAGTGGAAGGTAACCACCGGGCGAGGTTATTTTCTACCAAATAACCCTCAGAGTCTTATTATTATGTGGTCACAAACTCAAATTAATGAGGATCCCTACGCTACCTGGAATAAAAGACTAGCGCGTTAACCACTTGACTACCAGTGCACTATTATACATAGTTCCCAGATTTTCTACCTTGGTTCAACGAGGGGTTGTTTTTGGTAGGTGGTAAGGCCTTTCTCGATAGCTGGGACTTGGGGGTGTAGATACATATCACTATGTGTTTATACTCCGTGGTCCTTGTTCATGGGCACGGGTTTGTCTGCTATTTGCGTTTCGGGTTAATTGTTTCTTTGGAAAAAATTTCCTCCCGTAAAAAAAAAAAACCAAAAAGAGGTAACGACCTGTACCTAGTAAGTATACAGTCTACACCTACATAGCCTAGACTACTCTACACTACAGTACTCTACTTTACAATACAGAACTCTAAAAGTTTACAGAATAGGAAAGAGACAAATCCAGGAAAGTCTGAACAGCACTACTATAAGTCACAAGACTTAGAAGTTAGTGCAATAAAGTGTTATTAAAATAAGAAATATGAAATTCATACATCCCTGCACTTGCACTTTAATATTTCGAGAAATCTTTTCCGTATAACAAAGCAGGAATATTAATATGATGGGGACTACGTGGAAAGGGAAATTTATTAAAACAGCCTGACGACGAATTGTTGCAAATTAAATTCTATGAAATAAATTAATAATGTGAAAATATTTTAAAGTGCACTTCGCCAGGCGGGTATTTTGTATAACTATTATTTTATGCCAGCCTCCGTGGCGTAACGGTTGTGATTACTGCCCGTAGTCCAGAGATCCTGAGTTCGATCCCCGGTCGGAGCAGATTTTTCGCACAGAATATTCTGTTTCCACCGTACATGTGAGGCTGACACTTCCGGCCCGATAATCTTAGAGTTATCCATCATCGATAAACACCTCCGACCCTTATTACCTGCATCCTTGCCTTCTCTATATCTCTATCCCTGCACAGCACTCTCCCCCTCTGAAGGGATTATTCAAGACGTCGGGGGATGTTTTGTTGACAAAGTGCATCGTCGTCACCTCCACATCATCCCTGAGCTACGTGACATGGCATGCGATGTTTTTCTCAATTTTTAATTCCTCCGCATTAGAAATTCTGTCCGGAAAAAGCTTACAGCATCGTGTGAACGATTCCAGGAAAACTAAATTCGTTTTGCACAAATTCTAGGAAAAAACACTTTAGCCTTGGCAGTTTCTATAGAAGCAAATATTGTTTCATTAGTATTCCCTCTGATGTTTCTCATGTTTCGTAAAAAAAAAAAAAACAAAAAATCAAGACATAGTTTCCAACTTATTTTCATTTAAAATCGAAAGATGATAATTTTTTGAACGACTCCGTGTACATACAACTGGTGTGAAGGAACATAATTATGTGCGTCCTATATTTTATGGCTCCTACATAAATATTTTTTTTATTTATTAAAAAAGATAAACATATAAAACTGTATGAATGTATAATTTCTTCTAATTCTTGCATTAAAAGCACACTTGTCTACCGTGTTTAAGCCTTCGGATGTGTCTTCCTCTCCTCTTCCTCTTTCCTTCTCCTCCTCCATCACGTCTCTCCCCTTTCCTTCTCCTACTCAATCACCTCTCTCCCCTCTCCTTCACCTCCAACTTTTGCTAAACTGATTAGAAGTACACATCACACTCTCGCGAACAATAAAATATTCATACGAGCGCGAGAGTCATTAACCAGACTGCAAGGTGTCGGCCATTAGTATGCACACACACACACACACATACTCTAACTCTTACTCAATTAGTATGCACACACACACTCTAACTCTTACTCAAGAAACTTTGGGAGTAACTAGCTCGGATAATAAGAGAAACTGGAGGTGATGAATTTTAAACTCCAGAAGTGCTTTGCTCCTCATCTTCCTTCTCCTCATCTTCCTCCTTTTCCTGCTCCTCCTCTTCCTTCCCTTCTTTCTCCTCCTCCTTCTCCTCCTCCTTCTCCTTCCCTTCCTTCTCCTCCTCTTCCTTCTCCTCCTCTCCCTTCTCCTCCTCTTCCTTCTTCTCCTCTCCCTTCTCCTCCTCTTCTTTCTTCTCCTCCTCTTCCTCCTCCTCCTCTCTCCTCTCTCCTCCTCTTCCTTCTTCTCCTCCTCTTCCTTCTTCTCCTCCTCTTCCTTCTCCTCCTCTTCCTTCCTTCTCCTCCTCTTCCTTCTTCTCCTCCTCTTACTTCTCTCCTCCTCTTCCTTCTTCTCCTCCTCTTCCTCTCCTCCTCTCCTCTTCTCCTCCTCTTCCTTCTTCTCCTCCTCTTCCTCTCTCCTCCTTCTCTCCTTCTTCTCCTCCTCCTCTCCTTCTTTCTCCTCCTCTTCCTTCCTCTTCTCTTCCTCTTCTTCTCCTCTCTCTTCCTTCTCTCCTCCTCTTCTTCTCCTCCTCTTCCTTCTCCTCCTCTCTCTCCTCTTCTTCCTCCTCTCCTTCCTCTTCCTCCTCCTCCTTCCTTCCTTCTCTCCTCCTCTCCTTCTCTCCTCCCTCTTCTTCCTCTTCCTCCTCTCTTCCTCTCTTCTTCTCCTCCCTTCCTTCTCCTCCTCCTTCTCTTTCCTTCTCTCCTCCTCTTCCTTCTTCTCCTCCTCTTCCTTCTCCTCCTCTTCTTTCTTCTCCTCCTCTTCCTTCCCTTCCTTCTCCTCCTTCTTCCTCCTCATATTCTCCTCTTCCTCTTCTCCTACTTCCTCACATTTATTTCTACTCCAATACTTTATTTAATTCCTCTTAACCCTTTGACGCCGGAATTAATTTGGCCGGGGGAAAAAAATCGCAACCAACTTTTCTTTCATCCTGATGGTTTTCTAAGACTTTTGGCGTTGGTTTCAGCTTTCTAGCTTTTACCGGTAAAAAGTTATGAATCCGTGTCGAAAACGACACACCAGGCTTTAAAGGAACAAGAATGTAGAAAAAACTGATTTTGTTAAAAAAGTATAAAATGACGTTTTTTTTAGTGATTTTAAAACGAGTTAAAGGAAACACTTCAAGGAGAACGTTAGTGATGATGGGAATGGGAATGGGCGCTACAATAGGTGGGCTAAGTCTAGCACTAGCTGCAGTTGTGATAGGAATGGGAGCTACAATAGGTGGGCTGGGTCTAGCACTAGCTGCAGCTGTGATAGGAATGGGAGCTACAATAGGAGGGCTGGGTCTAGCACTAGCTGCAGTTGTGATAGGAATGGGAGCTACAATTAGGAGGGCTGGGTCTAGCACTAGCTGCAGTTGTAATAGGAATGGGAGGTACAATAGGAGGGCTGGGTCTAGCACTAGCTGCACTTGTGATAGGAATGGGAGCTACAATAGGAGGGCTGGGTCTAGCACTAGCTGCACTTGTGATAGGAATGGGAGCTACAATAGGAGGGCTGGGTCTATTAGCTGCGTAGTGGTATATTGTCACTCATTTTCCTAGTTTTGACTCAATAGGTAATCAACCTAAAATCAGAAGAAATCAGGAAAAAGCAGTAAAATTATTTCTTTGGAAAAAAACGTTCTTTTAATACCGGATGTGTCGTTTTCGACACGGCAGAAAATTGGACAAAAGCAGCTACCTACCAATTAATTATTACAATTTTCTTTAAAAATATATGTTGATAAGCATATTAGCTACCTCTATTAATTTTTTCAGTAAAATAATCGACCAGGAAACACAAGAAATAACTTACCAAAGTCGGCAAAACTCCATGCGGTGATGCACTCTCGAAATCTCAGCAACAAATGAAAATTTAGAAATGTAAACAAAACAATTCAAAAATCGCGCTGGATGGATTTGAAGATAAGAAGTCAAGGAACTGTTTCACATTGAAATGATAATGATACTGTATTCTAGTGAATAATTATTGAATCTCAAAGTACCTGTGTCGAAAACAACACGCTCGGCGTCAAAGGGTTAAGAAAGACTCTCTCTTCTATTTTGATTCCATACGTTCTATTTCTGGGACACAGAAGTCACCGTGGCAGAGTGAGTTAGCGCGCTAGGCATTGCACGCACGGTGACCTGGGTTCGATTCCCAGCGGGGCAGGATTTTTTCTGCTCTGTTCTTGGGTGTTCGGGGTCCACTCATACCTCGTGAGGAAAAATGAGTAGCTGCTTTAATGTGAGCAGCGACCAGTGGCGGAATTATAGGCAAAAATAGGATATTGGGATATTAATGATATGGAAAAGTCCTATAATTCTGCGCTACCCACTACAATTGTGATATAATAACACAAAGAAACACATTTATTTATTTATTTATTTTATTTCTGGGACACAAATAATGTTCTCTTACCAGCTCCATCATCGAAACCCTAATGTTACTTACAAGTGCATCTTGCTTGCTGGAATCTTACCTGAAATCAAGAAACAGAAAAATCAAATAAGTTACTTCATACAATTTCTCGTCGAAAATTTGACCTACCCAGTTTTTAATCCATGTTGTATACTAAATCCAAATCCTTAAGCGGCAGATGTAGCCTTAAGTTTTGTGATATTTCCACTTAATTAATAATATTATATCCTTAATCCTTCTCCTACCTAAAATACACCCATAGACTCAACGCTTTCAACTAATAGCAGGAGTTATGCAGTTAGTAGTTTTTACATTCAGCGATTAGCTCAATGTTTGTCATGCAGAAGGTCCCGGGTTCGAACCGCAGAGCTGACAAAAAATTGGTTATCAATTTGATCACAGTTTTTTGTAAGAGATACCTTTCGACTTTCGGTGCACTTGTGTTAACACAGCACCTAAGTGGACAGTTGTGTCACTTCTCGTTCATCATAGTACGGGATGGAAAAGCTAGAAAACAGACCACCAGCGATGTCAGCGTTAGCTGCTGTTTCGTGGCTACGAAATAAAAAAGCCTGTGAAAGCGAAACACTCATCCTAATAAAAATAAACTCCCTATACCCAAGGATTTCCACAGAAGCAATACCGAGGAAACTAAACACGACTCACCGTAAAACATGCAGGATTGCCCGGATTTCAGCGTTATTTATGTGCGCCCGATTAATCAAACTTGTTCCTTTCTAGGATAAGAAAAAACTTTCCCGAGCACTTCTTTATAACAAGACTTCGTAAAAGGTCCTTTTAATACTTTCTAGTTGCAGGAGAAAGGTAGGAGGGAATTTGTTAGGCACTTTGATAAATTTATTGCGAGAAAAGAAAAAAACGAGAAATTGTACCGACAATGTGTATTACTGTACATGGGTTCGAGCATTCGTGACTTTTCCATGTCTGCCAGTGGAACATGGGAAGTTGACTGATTAGGAGGAGGAGAAGAAGGGGGATGAGGAGGAAGAGGAGGAGGAGCAGGAGGAGGAGAAGGAAGAAGAGAAGGAGGAGGAGTCAGAAGAAAAGTAGAGTGGAAGAGGAGAGATGAAGGCGAGAAGAATAAAGAAAAGAAGAAACAGGAGGAGAAGGAAAAAGAGAAAGAGGAATTGAAGGAGGATGTGGAGAGGAGGAGGAGGAGAAGAAGGAGGAGGAGAAGAAGGAGGAGGAGGAGATGGCAGGTAATCTGTTTCTCACATTTTCCACTCTTGATAATGGAGATGGAGAGAAGAGTAAGTGCAAAGTGTACTTTCAGTTCGGATCAGATTAATAGCTTTCCTCACCCAACAACCTTCAGTCAGTGACAAACTTACTACTTACTGCAAACTAAGTAATAAGATATCATATATAATATATATATTTATGTACAATATTTTATGGTATAACCACTGAAGCACTCGCTGGCCATGCGGAAGATCCCGGGTCCGATCCCCTGTGCAACTATTCAAATTCGTTTTACTAAATCTACCCTGAAAGCCTTAAGCCACCGACCTCCAGGTTACAAGTCCGCCGCCGTATCGATCAAGCTACTGACGTCGGAAGTACAAAAAAACGAGTACGGTACAACATTTTAGCTAGTGAATAATATTATGTAGGGCTAACTGACTAATATTTTGATTTTTCGTTGAAAATTTACTCTAATATAAACGGCATAACGAAACGAATTTTTGCTGACCAATTTTATTCAAACTCTTTTTTGCAACATTGAAATTTCCCATCTATTTCTCTTGCGTTTCAGTTAACCGCAATAAAAAGCAAGGCGACCAGAAAAATTCAATTTTCCGTTGGCAGAAAACAAAGATTTTTCCGACTCCCTCCTCAATGTTTCCCAGTGAACGTTTTCCCCCTCCTTTCCCTGGTAAGCACTTCCCCCCTCCTAGTCAGCGCTTTCACAATTTACCGCCCAAGCCGACAGCCTTGAGCCCGCCCCTTTCATGTTCCTACAAGATTACAGTCTGAATCATTCGTCCTTTACTTGATACTTGCACAACGGTCTGACGTACAGCCCTTCTCTCTCTTTCTCTCTCTTTTCCTCTCTCTCTCTCTTTCTCTTTTCTTCTCTCTTCCTCTCTCTCTCTCTCTCTCTCTCTCTCTCTCTCTCTCTCTCTCCTCTCTCTCTCTCTCTCTCTCTCTCTCTCTCTCTCTCTCTCTCTCTCTCTCTCTCTCTCTCTCTCTCTTCTTTTCTCTCTTTTTCTTTCTCTTTCTCAGTCTCTCTCTTTCGAGCCACTTTTTGAAGCAAAATCCAAAACAGAATTATCCTACAATGTAGCAACCAAAAGAGACTGAAACCATGGACGAAACCCCTATGGTCCCTATGCGGCAACACAGCAAAGATTTAGTTCTTGTAATAAAATAACTAGAAAGCTTTTGTTCAAGTTCGCTTTCTTTGATTTCCACCTATTATTTCACAGATACATAGGTTTAAAAACAGGTACCGCACTCCAAAATTATGCTCTATCGACAATAAATTGCAATTAATTGCAATATAATCCAGCAGTTTCTTTGGTACAAATTGTCTGAGATCCACCCGAGACACCTTGCTGGGACGCAGTGCGGGCAATGAGCGAGAAAGAAAATAACTGGATAATTTTGGCCCAAATTGTGCTCCCTCTTATATTTTTTTTTTTTAAAGATGAGTGTTTCACAGCCTTTTTTATTTCGTAGCCATGAAACAGGAGCTACTGTAGACGCTTGTGGTCTGTGTTGTAGCCTGCCCATCCCGTAGTATGCCTCCCCTCTGAAGGGCGAGAAGTGACACAATACTTCCCATTTAGGTGCTGGGTCAACACGAGCGCACCGGAAGGTATCCCTTACAAACAATTGTAACCAAATTAAGAATACAAATTTTTGTCGGCGCGGGGGTTCGAACGCGGGACCTTCCGCATGGCAAGCGAGTGCTTAACCACTGACCATCATATCTATGTTGTCCATTGTCCAGGGGTCTTGAGATATCAAAGCCCACATCCCTGGCTTTGTGCAATATCAACAAGATCAACGTTCACACATAAAGCTGTGTAAAGTTATGTTATATGTTGTTGAAATTGTTGACTTGAAAGCGACTCACGCTTGGCTTGTCTAACAAGAGCAGGTTGTCTTCTCTCCAAGACCTTTGATACGTCCCTTGCTGTTGAATTTTCTGTCCGCAAATGTGGGAATCTTCACACAGACAGTTCATTGTTGTTTAGGGCTCTGTAATGAGGTCTTTTGTTGAGAAGTAAGCTGAATGATGTAAAGGTAGGGAAAAACGTAATCTTCAAGGAATATTCGGACTGTAAAAGAAGGATTAAGTTATGAAATTATCCATGGTGCGGGTTGAATCCGAATCCACAAAGCTCCATGCTTGCTACCAGACTATCGCTCGGAACAGGAATACTAGACAAGTATTGAGAAGCCAGCGGACAGTTTTCGTTCTATCAGTGGACTCAAGCAACGTCCAGCGTGGTGAAGATATGGTGGTAAAGACGTGGTGACGATTGCAAGCATTTTAGTAGGACGCGTTTGAGAAAATGTGACATCACAGATCACTCTTGAAATTAACACAATAAAAGATGTTACCGTAATCAGTATTTTCACCAAAGTTAGCATTCAAGTGGTGACGCTTGCCAAGCAGGCAGCCTCTGTGGCGTAACGGTTATGACTACTGCCCGTAGTCCAGAGATCCCGAGTTCGATCCCCGGTTGGGGCAGAATTTTCACACAAAAAAATATGTTTCCTCCGAACAGTGAGGTTGGTATTTCCGGCCATACTCAGGCTGGGTGAGGTTAATGTGGGTAGCTGGTACGATTCCCAGCAAATGGAGGGTAAAACCCCCGTCCTGACAATCTCAAATCAAGGCGTTAAAACTCATTGGAATCAATAGACATAAAAGGAGACTAGACATTGGATCTGGGCGTCCATATAATCCTCTCACACTCTCTCAGCATAGAACATGTGTACTGCAAGACAAACTTAAGACCAACTACCTACATGACAAGGTATTTCACAGGAACACTTACTATCTCAAGGATCTTGAGAAGCACAATACTGAGGGGTGTAAGAATTCTCTGATTCATGTCCCATTTCTCATTTTTTTCCCTTCAAAGAAAAATGGACAAGTTGGAAAGGAATTTATTTTCCGTTTCTTTCTTCTTATTTTTTCTGATTTTCCAGTTTTATCTCGCTCTTTCTTTCTAATCTGGAATTCAAAGGATCTGAAAGATTCAAGGAACTCCGAGGTCTATGAACTGTTCATATTTGTTCTCTTATTATTAATATTTTCAGGTAAATTTGACTGCTTCATTCAGACAAACGTGCGGCAGAATACATTTTTCTTCTTCTTCAAATTGTAAATGATACTGCACATGTGAATTATTACAACTGCACAATAAACAAAGATAATTCAAATACAAAAAATCTGGACGTTGCACATGAAATTTTCATTCACATCACAATACCTCATAGGTACACGTTGTTAGGTAAATTGCATTTTTGACAATAAATTTACAACAATACAACGAAACAGCAAAATGAGAATGTACTTCTACATAATGGTATAGATAAATTGCATAGTTGGCAATAAATTCACAACCACCTAACATAATACCAGCGTGTACATGAACATATTATTCATACATGGAAGTCCCTCAGTGGATATTGTATGTACGAGAATTTCCAGTCGTACATCCGATCAGAACTGTACAGCTACACACGAATTCCTGCCAAATAATTTCATCTCCGTCGAAGGCATGGCCGCATCGGGGACTTCCTGCGAATTTCCTCTCGGAAAAAACACACACAACCAGAGACCAGAAAGCGAAATGTAAGTTATGGTTCCATTTGTTTTCTCTTTGGTTTTGAATTTTTTATTCTTCTCCGCGGGAAGATTTATCGCGCCATTTATTTCCGTGCATGTATTTATTACATTTCCGCAAATCCCCTCGCCCCTCCTATGTGCATGGTGCCCCTCGGGTAGACGGGGGGGGGGGGGGGGGGGGCTGTTCCCCCTGATTTACCTGACCTAGACGACTGGATTTATCACGAGAATATATCTCAATAGTCTCAATGGAGGAATGAAAGGAGAGTAGAGACAGGAGAGTAGAGACAGGAGAGTAGAGACAGGAGAGTGGAGACAGGAGAGTAGAGACAGGAGAGTGGAGACAGGAGAGTGGAGACAGGAGAGTAGAGACAGGAGAGTGGAGACAGGAGAGTAGAGACAGGAGAGTGGAGACAGGAGAGTAGAGACAGGAGAGTAGCGACAGGAGAGTAGAGACAGGAGAGTAGAGACAGGAGAGTAGAGACAGGAGAGTGGAGACAGGAGAGTAGAGACAGGAGACTAGAGACAGGAGAGTAGAGACAGGAGAGTGGAGACAGGAGAGTAGAGACAGGAGAGTGGAGACAGGAGAGTGGAGACAGGAGAGTAGAGACAGGAGAGTGGAGACAGGAGAGTAGAGACAGGAGAGTAGAGACAGGAGAGTGGAGACAGGAGATGAGACAGGAGAGTGAGACAGGAGAGTGGAGACAGGAGAGTAGAGACAGGAGAGTGGAGACAGGAGAGTAGAGACAGGAGAGTAGAGAGACAGGAGAGTGGAGACAGGAGAGTGGAGACAGGAGAGTAGAGACAGGAGAGTGAGACAGGAGAGTGGAGACAGGAGAGTGAGACAGGAGAGTGGAGACAGGAGAGTAGAGACAGGAGGAGAAGAGGGAGACAGGAGAGTGGAGACAGGAGAGTGGAGGACAGGAGAGTGGAAGACAGGAGAGTGGAGACAGGAGAGTAGAGAGAAGACAGGAGAGTAGAGACAGGAGAGTGAGACAGGAGATAGAGACAGGGAAAAGAGACAGGAGAGTAGACAGGAGAGTGGAGACAGGAGAGTAGAGACAGGAGAGTAGAGACAGGAGAGTGGAGACAGGAGAGTGGAGACAGGAGAGTAGAGACAGGAGAGTGGAGACAGGAGAGTAGAGACGAGGAGACAGAGAACAGGAGAGTAGAGACAGGAGAGTGAGACAGGAGAGTGGAGACAGGAGAGTAGAGACAGAGAGAGTGGAGACAGGAGAGTAGAGACAGGAGAGTAGAGACAGGAGAGTAGAGACAGGAGAGTAGAGACAGGAGAGTGGAGACAGGAGAGTAGAGACAGGAGAGTGGAGACAGGAGAGTAGAGACAGGAGAGTAGAGACAGGAGAGTGGAGACAGGAGAGTAGAGACAGGAGACTAGAGACAGGAGAGAGAGAACAGGAGAGTAGAGACAGGAGAGTGAGGGAGACAGGAGAGTAGAGACAGGAGAGTGGAGACAGGAGAGTAGAGACAGGAGACTAGAGACAGGAGAGTAGAGACAGGAGAGTAGAGACAGGAGAGTGGAGACAGGAGAGTAGAGACAGGAGAGTGGAGACAGGAGAGTAGAGACAGGAGAGTAGAGACAGGAGAGTGGAGACAGGAGAGAAGAGAACAGGAGAGTAGAGACAGGAAGACTAGAGACAGGAGAGTAGAGACGATGAGACAGAGAGTAGAGACAGGAGAGTGGAGACAGGAGAGTAGAGACAGGAGAGTGGAGGACAGGAGAGTAGAGACAGGAGAGTGGAGACAGGAGAGTAGAGACAGGAGAGTGAGAAAAGGAGAGTGGAGACAGGAGAGTAGAGACAGGAGAGTAGAGACAAGGGGGAGTAGAGACAGGAGAGTAGAGACAGGAGAGTAGAGACAGGAAGTAGAGACAGGAGAGTGGAGACAGGAGAGTAGAGACAGGAGAGTGGAGACAGGAGAGTAGAGACAGGAGAAAAATGGTCTCAAGCTAGAGAAGACATTATTCTGCATAGAGGAGACAGAGAAGAAAGTAACAAGGAGGGAGAAGGAGAGAGAGAGAGAGAGAGAGAGAGAGAGAGAGAGAGAGAGAGGAAAAGAGGGAGAGGGAGGGAGAGAAGAATAGGGAGAGATATTTAGAAAATGCTCTAGGCAGGCTACAAAGTTTTTTTGTACCCCCTACTCGTTAAAAATGTTCTGGCAAGCAGAAAAATGTCGGATTTTTTCTTCCACTGGTAACTCAAAAGATATCTCGGCCTTTTTTTCTATCTCTGTAAGTTCCATAGGCTGTGCTCTGTGACGATAGTAAATACTTTAGTTCTTTGCCTTTGAGAAACGTCTATCTACAGGGGAAAAAAGTTAATGCGCACAGCTAGGATACATTTTACATACAGGATGGAAAGATCACGTCACGTCGGTGCTTCAATAGAAACAAAAGATACATTTAATCAGAGTTCATCCTGTTTAAGAGCGATATTTCAATATTGTCAGCAAAAGAAATGTGTACGGCAGCCGAAAGATTGTGGAGAAATCATGAAAATTATAAGTTGTTAAAAGATACGCTCTGACTCTGTGGAGTGCGTTGACTATCTATTGCTTTATCTTAATAAAATAGGTATTTATGTTATGATTTAAAAAGGGGTAGTCGGCGCGAACGACCTGTTGCAACACAGAGTTAAAGCGCCTAAATAGAAAAAAAAAGAAGATACGCGTAGGTATAAGAGATGGTTGCAGTGGAACACCGGTTTCTTACAAATAGTTACCAAATGTGGTGTATATAACTAAAAAGTTGAAAAACACCACTTTAATATAATAGAATATAAATAGAGATAGACCAAACCGGTATTCTAACTCTAACCCTTCTAGAACTAGAGCCTATCAGAGAGAAACACCACAGCACAGAGGATAGTCTATAAGCATTTTAAAGGATCAAAAAAAAAAAGGGGGGGGGGATGTATAGAAACGAGGATAGTGTGTATTAAACTTTATCTATTCTAAACTTTTATCCTTTAAGAAACCTGAAATTAAAAAGAGAGAGAAAGTGGCGGAAGAAAATTGTTCATTTTCTCTCTTGGAAAAACAATTTTGTAAGAGGAAAGTCAAACTTTCATCCCAGATAATCTCACAGCTCTATAAGAATACACACATAAATATATTTGTATATAAATAATGGCACAAATACGCACACGCGCACACACACACACACCCACACAGACACCACACACACACCCACACCATACACACACAAACACGCACATCTGACAAAAATCTACCGATTGAAGGTTCTAAGATAATTTTATTATGTCAAATCTGGATATAAGAGAACTCAAGGGGTTGGAATTTTCTATCACTCAAGTTTCTCTTATAAATTAAATTATTTTCCATTCTAGAGAGGTAAATTTAACCTGGCAATTGTTCTCTTTTATCCAGGTTTCCCTTGTATTCAGTTCTCTTAAATTCAGTTTCGATTGTATGTGTTTTCTTTGTGTTATTATGTCACAAACTAAGCGATGGGTAGCTGCTCAGGACTACAAAACTGATAATCCCTTGAGAGAAGACTGTCCCTAAATTGAGACATAGTGCGCTGTGATTGGTTGAGAATCAGACTTAAGGGACGGTGATCCCCATTGATGTTGTAATCCCGGTGTATAATTTGGCCCTCAACCAGTGAAGGAAATGGGTAGGATAGGAAAAACGGAGGGAGTGTTTTCAATGGGGAGAGAGAGGAGGAGAGAAAGGGAGAAAGAGAGGAAGAGAGAGAGTGAGGAAGAGATAGAGAGAGAGAGAGAGAGAGAGAGAGAGAGGAAGAGAGAGAGAGGAAGAGAGAGAGAGAGGAAGAGAGAGAGAGAGGAAGAGAGAGAGAAAGAGAGAGAGTTAGAAAGATAATGAGAGAGAGAGAGAGAGACATTGTCAGAGAAAAGATATGAGAGACTCATGCTGATAGTAGCGTACTAATATTTGCTTACCATACAGATTCTGAAAATGAAATTTTACACGCACTAATAACAATAAAAAAATGTCGTTCCACATTTTATGCCTTTATTACGATCATTGAAAAATATTGGAGACCTTTTCTCCACAAGAAAAAAAAAGATACTCCCTGGGCTAGAGTGATTAAAAAATAAGAGAGAGAGAGAGCGAGTTCGGGAGGAAATGCGATGGATAAGGAGATCTTGCCCCCCCCCCCCCCCTCCGCCGTTCCTGGAATACCAGGGGAGTTATAAATGTTGTGACAAACCATTTTCAGATTAAAAATACACAGAGCCATCTCATAGCCTTTGCAAAGGTTACCCATACACGGAGATATACTTAGGACAGTGAATTTATAAACAGGGAGGGGAGAGAGAGACGGTACATGGGGGAAAGAGAGAGGAAGAGAGAGAGAGAGAGACGTGAGGGAGGAAGTCATAAAGCCTATCCGACAAAGTAAATAAACCTCCGCTACTCCGCCTAATAGAATAAAACAACGTAACGATCATTTTTTAAATAAAAAATGAACCGGGCCCCTTACTACTCTTCCAAAGAGCTATCGGAAAATGCCTCTCTCTCTTCTTTTACAAAGAGGTATTGGGAACGAAAATTATTTGCTCATAAATTTCGCATTGAAACTCGAAAAGTTCAGGAACATTTTACAAAATGTCAGTTCATGCTGTGTACAACTTTCAGGCTCTCTCCTTCTCCCTTCAACTCCTTGTCACCCTTTCTCTCTCTTTAAAAAGTACTATAAAGTATCCCATTTAAAAAGTACTACAAAAAGGGCCTTTTTTTCTCGTAAAGTTGAGTTTCAACAAAGGAACTCGCAAATCACATGGCCGAGTTCTAATTCAGTTCTCCATTGTGTGAAGAGAAGGTAAACGCTCAGGAGGGGTCAGGCAGGAGGCATAGATTATGCGAGAGGTAATTTATTCCTCAGGGGTATTCCAATCACCATCGATAGCATCTCAGAATATTCCGTTTTCTTCCAACTTTTATGCCTTTTCAAATTAGAAACTCCAGAAGTAGTAATCCTTCTTATAGTTCTCTCTTGAAAGAAGAACCTGTGTTTCTTTTGAAAAGAAAGTATTATTTTGTTGTATTCTTTGCGTTCCATTTTTTAATGCGATTTTTTAAAAGAAGAAGAAATATTATGGTGGCAGCCAAACTTTGGCTCGTCCTAAACCACATAAATATTTCAATGAACGATCAACTATTGTGAGATTTTGTTTTTTTTCTTTATAAACTTCAGCCTTTAGGAAAAGGGCAAGCAGACTATTGAGGGTTGGATATAGTGTTCACTTTTTATGTTTTCTCTGGTGAGACACTGATCTTCTCCTTACCAAACATCACCCGGCTAGACAATGTACATAATACGATTATGCGGCACTCTGTGAATCCACAGGTTCCAGAGGTCGTGGGTTCGAAACCCAGCCGGGACATGACAAGTTATCCTCCCATTTGGGATTTTTACCACATAATAATACGTCTTGGGCTTACTGCTGGAATAATGGGACTTTAATAGTCCTTATCGGGCAGTATAAATAAGGCGATATTATTATTATTATAATGGTTCCAGATGCTCCAGAATGCTCTAAGAGAGGTTCTAGACTATTCTAGAGTATTCTCATAAGAGAACAAGTTAGTGATATACATCCTAATCATAATATAAAGCTCCATGATTTTATTTTCAATCATACCTCAAAGAAGAAGAAGAAAAACTGAGTTTATTTTCAACAGACCAGAAGGTAATAAAACAAAAGTTTGCCATTATCATTATTACCTCCGATGAAAAGACGGTAAAAACTTTCCTCAAAAAAGGTAAAAACTTCCCTCGGAATCTGAACATAGTCTTTTGACTTTGATGTATAACTACGCCTACATCTCCTTGCAGATAGCACCGGGCTTCAGTCAGGGTGGCGAAAACTTTTCATTTTAATTTATTAAATAATTGCCTGATAATATTAAAAATGCATTAGAGGTAAAGTTTTTCGCGAGCAGTTTACATCGTACGACCGTCGCTATCAAAAGTTTTCTTTTCGTAAAAAAAATTCACCGGTAAATTTTTTTCCCATGTTGCTTTCGCTTGGGTGCTCCTTGCTAACTTTGCAGACGGTATGTGCATGACTTCATAGGTACCGGATGAAATCCTATTACTGAACTCAAATAGGACTCTTGAGGTTTACAAAAAAAGGAAGGACATTGAACTAATACCAAATGACGAATATAAAAACTTCATTACAATTTAACAAGTATACTAGTATAGTGAGCACGCTAGTCCGTTAGTTTTTTTGTCAAGAGTCACAAGGGGTCTCTCTCTGTCTATAAGGCCACGAAACAGAGTTATCCTGCAAAAGACGAACGAAAAAAAAACAAGAATATTAGTCAATTACAAGAAAAACCTTTAAAAATTCCGTGTAAAAATTCGACCGGCGCGCGTCTAGAATTTACAAAAATTTTAGGTGTGACTGGAAACAAAAAGAAAGCGGACACCCTTTTGTTCGCCATTTGTGCTGAAGTGCTGCTATCGAAAGTTCATGGACAGAAACATATGAATCGGGACAGCACACAATAAGGAGGAAGAAAAGTATGACAAAGCCAATATAGGGAGAGAGAAAAACAAAAGCAGAAATAAAAGTTGATAGCTAAACCTGCAAATCATAGAGTGGACCCCAGTGTTGTAGTGGGACACACATGGTACGCCTTGACTCGACTAAAAACTTGTCCCTAAACTTTGTCCCAACAAAAACTATTTGATTTCATATTTATGTTGTCCACTTGTGAGGAGATTGGACACAGACGAGCAGGGGAAATGGAAATCCTTTTTAAACACCGGTAGCGAACTGCCTTTAAGTGAATCTTTTGCTACCGTGGGTTCGATGCCTACGAGGTCTGACAATATTGTTCCACGACAAACTTCCTTAAAATTATCTTGGATATTATTTTAATGATTTTAATTCAACGCTACACTATTTTAGCAAACATTTTTGATTAGGTAATTAAAATTATTTTCTTCATACTTTTCACTATTGAATAGTGATTGTACCCTTGATATACACAATCATAATGAAAGAAATAGTAAGAATCATTCAATCACTTTCACTATTTTAGGATCGGGAAAGTAAATTGTTCAAACTCTTATGAGAGGTTGACTTTTCGATTAGTGTTTTTTGGTGGATGTGCAAGAATCACTATTTTTATTTGCCACCATTATCATCAGGCCTAGGTGGACCCAAAGTTAGAGGATACCAGTGGTTTGTTTATCAAAAAGTTCTCATTGTATCTCTGAGCCTTTGCTAAAGAAAATAACAGGCCCCGTAAACATGTGTGGTGTTTTACATCTGTCGGTTATAGTGTCCATTTTATAGAGAAATATACTCTCAAAACTTAACCTAGCTCCCACTCGCCCGAAGTGTGTGTGTGTGTGTGTGTGTGTGTGTGTGTGTTCATCACGAGTCAAGTTTCTGATCTGACCAACGTATCTAGTGTAAAACTTTCCTAATTTCATAACCACAAAGTTTCGACGATAATGGAAGGTCTATAAAAAAAGGGACCAAAACACGTATGTAACTTTTCCTGGATGAGTTAATGGAAGCGAGGAGGAGGAGGAGGAGGAAGAGGGGGAGGAGGAGGGGGTGTCCAAAACAAGAGAATAAATAAAACAAGCCCCGAAGTTCTCATTGTAAAAGTCAACCGTTACCTAGTGAGGGGATACTCAGAAGTTTACAGTAAGTTTGGTTATTCCGGGCTAGCTTGATATAATAATAAGTCTCTTCAATGGAAGGTAACCACTAGGCATGGCTGTATGGAATGGCCTTTCCAACCAATGCCAAAAAAAACCAGCAGGCGAGGTAAATGCTCAAAGCATTTTGTACCACCTAAACCAATTATTATGTGGTCACGCACTCACATTAATAATGAATAATTATAAAGCTTTAACTTGGGGCTTTAAGGTTTTTGCAAACTCGTTACTACTGCATCTCTGAATGGACGGACCTCAAAAGAAACCGGACGGACCTGTGGTGTATTGTGTGGTGTTTATGTAAATAAATTTCTCTTGTGAAAGCATATTTTGAAATTTGGAAAAAATAGGAGCTTTCAATTTTCATGTTCTCTGTATATTTTGGTATTAAAAAAGTTGAAGTTTTCATATTTGTGTTAATCACTTTCGTGATATCACAACTACTCGAACTCGCTTTACTAAATCTACGCTGAAACCGGGACTTGAACAACCAACCTCCAGGTTACAAGTCCACCGCCTTATCGACCAAGCTACTGAGGTCGGATTTTTTTGGTGTTACTTTTTTTTACTTACAGTGAAAGGAAAGTTGATTTTACAAAGGGAACACAATACTGCCCATATCAATAGCTTTTATTGGAACTAATATTAATATGAAGTAGTGCTTTATTTAGAGTTTAGTTTAGACTGTCAGCGGAAGACAGGATTGTCCCATTATGCCGAAAGTTTTGTTGTAAGCGCTAATCGTAATGAGTAAGTATAAGTAATTGCGAGTCCAAGAAGCAAGTCTCCCATTATTCCTGCTCAACTTGAACTGCATAGAGGATGAAATATTACAATAACTCCGCAATAAAACCAAGCGGAGAAAAAATATATCAAAACTTTACCACTAAACCTTATGAATACGAAACACACCAGACTTTCGCAAATATTAGATCTATATACCGCACATATCGTTTTATTTACGTATAAATGTATATACATACATATATTTGCGAGAAACTTTACTGCTTAAATTAAAGAAGTAAAACTTGGTATGCGCGCTGGCATACATGCTTTTTCTGGAATATTATTTTGTTTGAAAAGTTCATGAAATGTGTACGGGTAACGGGTTCTCATTCACTGACGGATGTTTGACGAGAGAGACCGACCTGAGCCGATTGTAGGACGAGGCTGGACGGAGATTCCCGACAGTTATTCCAATGAGGCCCAAAATAGAAAATGATATAAACAACGAAACCGTTTTCAAAAACTCATATGGAGAAGCCCTGTGATTATTAGATGCTTGAGTATGGTTCAAGTCCATCTCAAGTACCACGGAGCAAAGTAATACGGAGTAAAGGTACTTCAATACATTGGTGGTCAAGTGGTTAACGCGCTAGTCTGGTAATTCTGGTAGCGTATCCGTCGGTTTGAATCCCACCCAGTCCTTGAATTTTTCCTTATTAACTTGAGTTTGTGACCTCATAATAATAAAACTCTGAGAGTTAGGTGATAGAAAATCCTTTGAGCATTAACCTCGCCTGGTGGTTACCTTCCAGTAAAGCGTGTTATTATATTATTATTATTTTTCATCTGCAAATAATCATAAGGAGGAGCTCTGTGATCCTGGTGGTTACCTTCCACTAAAGAGTGTTACTATATTATTATTATTATTCATCTGCAAAAACTCATATAAGGAGGAGCTCTGTGATAGTTTGAAGCTCGAGTCAAGTAGCACGAAGCAGAGTACCACGGAGTAGAGGAGGTACTTCAAATTTCAATGAGTATTAAATGTTTATGTGAACAGAACGTTAATCTAATTAAAACTACCTGGAATTTGATCATTCTCGCCGGCCTGTTTGATGAAATTCGAGGAAAGACCACAAACCGCTGGACGAGCATTTCCGAAGAAACCTTTTCCAAAAGAGGTATGTATTTCGAGTACATATAAAATTACAGAGTATACATAAAACTACAGTAGGTCTGACCAGACGGCTCTTGTGTAAATATGTACTCCATTGAACAGATTCTGGGAAGAAGAGCAATCCGAAAAAGGGTCCTGAAATATTGTGCGGTCATACATTTGGACCCAGCAAGAGCATGATAGTTTTGTCTGAACGCATACATACTACGTTCATGCGGTGGGTTTTCCTAAGAAAGGACTTTTGAATTTTGCGTTAGTTTCAATATGCTGATAGCTGGTGTACTAGCAAGAATAAAGTCTATTAGGATGGTAACACCCCCGTCGTGATATGACCATGCACCATTAGCTAAGTCCCATTATTTCAGCAGTAACCCAAGACGTTCTTATGTGGTAAAAATCCCAAATGGGAGGATATCATGTCATCCCCGGCTGGGTTTCGAACCCACGACCTCTGGATTACCAGACCACCGCCTTTACCACTGGACTACCGGAGCAGACCGAGCTATTATGTAAACTTGTTTGGGTATACTACCCGATTAGAGTTGATGAAGAGTCCCTTTATTCCGACAGTTATATTCTTTCAATAATTGTGTGGTCAAATTCTCAAATATAAAAGAAAAATTTATGCATTGGATCCCCCCAAGACACACGGATTACCAGACCAGCCCCTTGACCACTTGACCAGTAGTGCAATGTTGCTGAAACTCCTATGATGGGTACAGGATAACTACGTACACGTAACTTAGGAGGCTTGGGGCAAAAATAATAGACATTTTTGCTACAACTCTTAATAGATATTATTTTAAATGGGGAAATTTAAGTTATGACTAGAACTTGCGGTCTCAATTTTGTCCATTCATTTCACCCTTAGAAATAATATCCTGAATATTCTGTGTCTTTCTTCACACGACTGCATGACATCGCACAACAAAAACAACAGAAAGTTGATATAAATATAATATCACTGCTAATAATAATAATAGGAAAAATGAAATGGAAACAAACTCGAATGCGAGAAGACACAACATGTTTTCTTTTTCGAGAGGAAAAAGTTGTTTCTTGAAAATAAGAAGATCAGATGGCGGTGAATTTCCATAAATGTTTGAACAAGTTTCCAACGTAACACAAAACATCATACCTCCGAGACTTTCTCTAGGTAAGGTGACACCAGAAGGTATGGTATAACAGGTGCATTGTTTGGGTGACACCCACACTTGAAAGTATAACGAGTGCAGTGTTTTGGTGACCCTCACACTAGAAAGGTATAACAGGTGCAGTGTTTTGGTGACGCTCACATTAGAAGTTATAACGGGTGCATTGTTTTGGTGACGCTCACACTAGAAGTTATAACGGGTGCAGTGTTTTGGTGACGCTCACACTAGAAGTTATAACGGGTGCAGTGTTTGGGTGACGCTCACACTAGAAGATATAACGGGTGCAGTGTTTTGGTGACGCTCACACTAGAAGGTATAACGGGTGCAGTGTTTTGGTGACGCTCACACTAGAAGGTATAACGGGTGCAGTGTTTGGGTGAAACCAGCCCGAGTAGAACGGGTGCACGCTTACATGATATTATAAATTATATAACATGTCACCAACACCAGTGAACATTGAGAGCAGCCCTACCTATAGGTTCAGTTTATTAATAATATAAAAAGGAAAGGTAATCACAGAGCACCTTCGGCATCGCGGCATAAATATTGCCCTGAAAATTTCTCTCTAATTTTACTTCATACATCGAAATATATGTGTGTTTAGGATGTATTTTTTTACATTTAGGGAAAACGATGATATTGCCCTAATAGGATGTTGGAAATTCTAAAAAAGCTAAAATCTAAATAAAGCACTCAAATAATTATGATGATGATGGAGGAGGAACATCATTGTTGCTCAAAACAAAAGCAATACCAGCGCTACTCATTAAGCTGACGATTCAAAAGCTTAGAGTCTATAATAATCCAATTATACCTGCACAGAAAGCAGAATTTAAATTTCCAAAGCTGACTTAATCTTCATTTCACGACCAATAGGTAGCATAAAGCTCAGTCGAAATTTGAAGAAGATTTCTAAATGAAGTCAAGTATAGCTGAGCATTCAAATTGGTTCAATTATTTTTTAATCAATTTAGAAATTCTCTTTGGAAACAACATTCTAATTAAAAATACGCTTATTTTAACGTCTTCAAAGCGAATTTAAGCTACCGAGGATTTTCTATCACAATTTCGCATTTTTTTTTCCTTCGTGGAAGAATTTTTTCACCGTAATTATTTTTTTCTCAAGTCAAATTCAATGGATTATAGAAAATTTGATTTTATTCATTTTGCCTCGACACAATCGTACCTAGGAGAGCATTTCCTTCGCTTCAGTTCCTGTTTCTGACGCGACCCTATTGACTTTTCCATTGAATACACATTACTTCAGCACGTTAAGGGATAAAGTTACCTCTCGAATTTTTTCTTTCTATTTGGGTCATCCTAATGCATTTTATTTCAAAAACTTGGAAAAAATAAATAAAAAATAAAATACAACACTTATCAAGCTCTGCAAAGTCTCCATTTGTGAAAACGAGCTGTCTTCTATTTTTAAGAAATGAATTATGATGGAACAAACCGGCAGAGATAGATATAAATTATTTCTTGCGCGTCACAATAGTTCTCAACAATGAGACCAAGCCCAGACTTGAGCATTTCGTCTCATCCACTTTCTAAGCCAATTTGCATGACTTCATAAAAAGAAATGAGTTTCACAATGAACGCGCCACAGAGTGTTACTAGAAGCTCTGTATGTTGTTTTTCATACGTCGCTTTCAACTGCAAGGTCATAATATCACGACGAGGGTTTTACCCTCCATTCTGGAAACTCACAAACCAGCGAATATTCAAATTTATCTCACCCAGGCGTAGTGAGGCCGTAAATCACGAGAGTTCGAATTTAAATGGTCACCCATCCAAATCCTAATATTCATACTGAACGCTGATTAACTTCAGTGATTCAACAAAAACCGGTATAGTCAACGTGCAATCGACTTGATCAACTCTATAGGATATTTCAATATGTATTACTGATTTATATTTTGAGTTAGGTTTGTGTTATGTTGTAATGTTCACAATATTTCATCGACATGTTGGTCAGGAGTGTCAGGACGGCTAGATTTTAGAAAGCATTAGGTAGAAATTAAAATCTATATGGAAAGCGAAAATACAGGGAAAGAATACCGACCCCAAGAGGGTTTGGAAAATTATTTAGAAGTTAATTCAAACAAGGGTGGAAGAGATTGCCAAAGGCAATAACCCCGACCTTTAGTTAAGACATATATTATTTATATTTTTTTCTTTTTTTTCTCTTATATTGTATACTAGCCGTTTGCCCGTGCTTTGCAACGGGATTAAATTTCAAATTTACTAAGGCATGGCCGTACTGCTGGACAGCAATGCCTTTTTGAATTTTTTATAATTTTTCTGGACAGAGCGATAGTGGTTTTGGGGGGGTCAATTCTGAGACATTTTTCGCTATCTCTTACCGTTTTGGCTAAACAACTCCGGACAAACAAACAAACAAACATAGGTAGGTAGGTAGTCCTTTTTTCTGTTTTATATATAGAGATTAATTTGTAATTATCTGTGTTGTGTATAATATGTCCAATTAAAAAAGTGTAATTTAAAAAAAAAAATTCGGAATATTATTTTTGATTCTTTATTAATTTTAAAGGTACAAATATCCGAGTACTATTCTTCTCCACTGCATTCGTGAATTGAACACGCTGTATGACGATGAGCTGCACATACTTTCTGTATTATATTATTAGAGCAGATATTTACTATTTGAGTAAGAAGAAGAAGACAACAGAATTGAGCAGACTCCAGACGAAATCGGAAATGTGAAAAGGCTCCAAATACCGGCTGCGGCTCTAGACTGAAATAATTTGGAAGGCATTTAGAGGACATAACAAGAGATAGGGAAGACACCTAACTGATCTAACAGAACTACGAATCATCAGAATCCTTGGCATCGGAGATACACCTACAAGTTCAATAAAATTAAACTAAATAAATCCTTGTGCAAATAAATAAATAAAAAAACATCATCAGTCATCCCTATGATGATGTTCTAAATAATGTTTTTTTTATGTTTAATAAAATTAAGTTTCTACAGAAAAAGTTGAAGAAAAATCCTATTCCAAAGTATGATATGCAACTTTTGAAGAACTTGAAAAGAAAATATTTAAATGTAATTTTAGTAGATCAACGTTAAAGCGTTTTAAAAACCTATTCCAACTTAGCAGATACAAGAGAAGATAAAAACCACCAAGTTCTAACTATAATGTAATTAAAAAAATACGTAAACGAGTTTTCTTAAAAGCCAACTCATATTTCTCGTCGGTTACTATAATAATGGCTGAACATTTTATTCTCATCCTAGATAAAAGACATTAATTCTGATTGTTTAATTATCCCGGGAACTAATTACAAACTCGCATAAATTCTGGACGTAAAACTGCAACATCTCGCGATACCTTTGGGTGCAGAGAAAAGAACTTGAAGCACAAAAAACCACACTACAAGAAATGCTAAAAAAAAAATATGAATAATGGACATGAAGGTAGTACAATAGAGCTGGAAGACTAAAACTAAAAGAAAATAATTTCAGTAGAACCAGAGCTGCAGGCGAAAATTTTGAACCGAAAATGTGATTAATAAGAACTATTCGTGGCTCAGTGGTTAAGAGCATTGGTTACTGACCTGGAGATTGCGGGTTCGAATCCCGGCCGGAGCGGAAATTTCTGAACGAAATTTTCCCTTTCCGGAATGGCATGGATGTAAAGGTAGAGTACCCTGAAGTAATCAGTATCAGTATAAACAGAATAGTGGGAAAGCGGTTCCGGGGCACATATCTTGAAAAAAAAAACTATTCAGAAGAATGAGAATTGTACAAAACACAAAAAAACTAGACATAAAACAGATTTAGGAAGGAATTCAGCATTTTCGTACCTGTTCAGTAAATTTCCTCGTTGGAATAATTGACCATGAGAGGTTTTGAAAGGAGAAGCCAGGTACTCACAGGGACGAACGTGCATTAACAAATATCGAGACTTTCAATATTGAATAGATCTTCCTCTCTTACATTCTAAAATGACTAAAATACTCAATATAGTGTAAAGTTATACTCTAATATGTAAAGTATGATTTTAGAGCATAATCAGAGAGATAATAATATAGTTTTTTTTTCTTTTCTACTGATAAGATAAGCAGAGTTTCTTGGTTACAACTTGTGAACTTTACCATCATCAACGTCGATTGCACTCCGATTTCATAAGACGATTGTCAAATGGGTCCAAAACATTGACGATCGATGGATTCGATGGTAAATAAAAAAATTGAACTTCAAGACATTGCGAACGGAGCAAATTCTTCCGCCGCCTCAGCCGCCTCCCATAAAAGAAATTCTCATGTCAATTTCATAAGGAGAAAAACATGGCAAATACAATGATAATATAATCCTCTTCATCCAGCATGTGTATGGGGAATATTAGTAGGGAGGTCCTTGCAAACCTGCACTGGGCTCTGTGTGGACAACGGGAAGCTTTTTGGACGATAGGAAAGAAAAAGATGAGTTCATGAGTGCACATTTGCACAATGATAGGTTTTGTGGACGATAGATTTTTTTGGATGCTAGGAAAGAAGAAGATGAGTTTTTGGACGATAAGTTTTTTGAATGACAGGAAAGTAGAAGATAAGTTTAAAAGGACAACGATAAGTTTTTCGAGCGATAGGAAAGTACTACTTTCAAAGTAGATGTTAAGTTTACATCGATGAGTTTTTTGAACGAGATTTTTTGTGTTCATCAGGAGAGTAGAAGATACATTTTATCGTCGATATGAAAGATTTTTGGTCCTATTAGACTGTGGAGATGTGGATACCAAGGACAAATTTGATGTTGAGAGTCCGAAGATCACCAATATGTTTTCTGATTTCTACTAGATAGACCATCACGTTTGACAGAAGTTGTTTGTTTTAATGTATTCTCTGTATTTTCTCTCTCTCTCTCTCTTACATGGTCTTGTATCAATTTTCTCTTTTTTCTAATCGTACCTCTCATCATTTTTTTCTCTCTCTCTCTCCCCCCCCCCCTCTCTCCTTTTTTTGTCGTATTTATTTCTATACAATTGTGAGTGCACTGGTCAAGTGGTTAACGCGCTATAGTCTGGTAATCCAGGTAGAGTAGGAATCCATTGAGTCGAATCTCACCTAGTGCATGAATTTTTCCTCATTAATTTGAATTTGTGACCACATAATGTTAAGACACTGCGTGTTAGGTGGTCGAAATGCTTTGAGCATTAACCTCGCCGGGTGGTAACCTTCCACAAAATTGTGTTATTATTATGAGTCGGACAGTGAGTGTGAGAGAATCTGAGTATGTGTGTATGTCTCTCTGCCTCACATTTTTTTTTTTTTTTTTTTACACTTTATATATATATATATATATCTTTATTTGTATTATGATGTTACAATTTTTTTTTTTTTTTTGTTTTTGTGATAACAATTAAAAAACAACATGATTACTATAAATTTTGAAAAAAAAGAACATGAAGGATAAACATATAAAAATTTACAAAATTAGAAATAAATAAATGATACTCAATTACAATGAAAAAACAACTAATACATTTAAATACTAACTACTAGAACGTAAAAATATTTATTAAAAATACTTTACAACTGGTGCCACATGGGCACTTGCCTAAATGACACAGTATACATTTTTTTTTTTTTTTTTTTTCTTCTTTCTTTCTTTTTCTTTCTTTCTTTTTCTTCTTCTTATGTTGTTTTATACAGGGTTCTCTAGAATAAAGTTTCTTTCACTTGCTACAGTCATGTAGTATGAAACAATATTATCCATCACAACATTTGAGGTGATAGATTTGAGATCAATCAAAAAATTATGAAGGCTGACAATTTCTGCACCCAGGTATCTTTTACGAACATTTTTGAAAACTGGACAGGAGCAAAAGAAATGCCATACAGTATCCATCAATTTTGAATTGCATATTGTACAAAAAAATTTTCCTTCAAATTTAGACTTCAAACTACCATAGGAAATAACAGCAAATTCGTCCCCTGATAGTCGCAGTTGACAGAAAAATCTTCTCTTATGCAGAGTTACCTCAGGGGATGTAAGCCAAACTGATGCCCCCAAACCTATGGGATGAGTGACCAGACATTTGAAAGTCGAACTGTAGAGCGACTCCTCCACTCTTTTGATGTCATTTGACCTCAATCTAGATACTAGTTCGTCTAGGATCTCTGGTATAATATTTTTGATAGTTTCTATATCCTGGTTTACCCACATATCGTCAAAACCAAGATCACTGATCACCCATTTTAACTGTTTGCACCAATTGTACCTTACATCCACAATCCTGTCAATATTATTACATTGCTTCAAGAGTTCTAAAAAGCAAATTTTTGGATAACGATCATTAGACATTGAGAGGATCTTGCACCACCAATTTAACATTTTTTGGAGAACTAATTTTTTCAACATAACAAGCCCTAACTCCATTCTGAGGTAATGACCGGGTGTTGATCGGGTGAGGTAAAGAATTGATTTGTAGAAGAAAGTTTGTACTCTTTCCAAGTCCTCCACGTACCTCCACGCCCATACTTCAGCACAATAGAGGGCAGTGGCCAGGACAACTGAATCAAAAAGTTTTTTCCAAACTTCCAAATCAGCTACTTTAGAACTCTTAACGATCTCAGATATCCTGGCTGTTGCCGCCTTGCCCTTAACATATGCGTGCTCGCTTGCAATACGAAACAACCCAGAACTGGAAAATTTTATTCCTAGGTACGTAAAGTCTTTTACAATTTCCAAATTTTCCCCATTATAGGAGAACTGACAACTCCTAGGGTACCCACCCTTTTTTCTAAAGATAACAATTTTTGTCTTGTCTACATTTACAGTCAAAGTGAACATATCACAATATTTCTTAAGAAGATTTAATTTTCTTTGTAAATCAATCTGTGAGGAACCAAACAAAACAAGGTCATCTGCATAGAATAGAACCACCAGATCAATATGACCGTCTACGTTTAAGCCAGTGGCACCGTTTGCTCTCAGGAATTCCTCAAAGTCAGAAACAAAAAGACTGAAAAGGAGTGGTGAAATCGTATCACCTTGCAAAATACCCTGCTGAACATTAATAGGCTTAGTTAGGGTGCGGTTATAATCAACCTGGCTAAGGACTTGTTCAAACTCATCTAGGACTGCTTCCTGACGTTCACCTTCTCTTGCTTTTGGCTTTGTTATTTTAACCTGAACTTTTGCATTGCTGTACAAATTTCGCAAAATATTTATGAATTTAACACTCACCCCAAGCTTGAAAAGTTTGTACCATAGAACATCATTTACACTTTATTTATTTTTGCAAAACAATCATCAACAAGGATAACAATAAAAAAAACTTAAAAATATGCACAAAAAAAAAAAAAAATATATAATAATAATAAAGATCAATATTTATTTTTTAATTACAATTGTTTTGTAACCCGGGGCGAAGTTAATGCCTTAGGCATTCTCTGCCACTTAACCGCGCTTTTCGTCTTTTAACACTCACGCACCAGCTTTTCGTCTTACTCTAAGTTCCTCTCTTTCTCTGTCTACCTTTCTTATTATTATCAAGTCCGCCCTCAAAATCAGCTCTGGAAATTTCTCAAACACACACATATGTTGCTCATCCACTCGGATAGTCTCAATGAAATGCTGTCGAAGAGATTGTGAGTGTCATCCAATTGGGTTTTGTAGGAAATGTGATCACGTCATTGGGTTTGGCGTTACATTTCTTGCTCTCTTCATACCATGATTCTTTGGACACTCCCTCCCAGTCCCTTTCCCTTCTTTCTTTCTCTCTCGCTCTCTCTCTTCTTTCTCTCTCTCTCTTTCCTCTCTCTCTCTCTCTCTCTCTCTCTCTCTCTCTTCTCTCTCTCTCTTCTCTCTCTCTCTCTCCTCTCTTTCTCTTTCTCCTCTTTCTCTTTCTTCTCTCTCTCTCTTTCTCTCTCTCTCTTTCTCTCTCTCTTTCTCTCTCTCTTTCTCTCTCTCTTTCTCTCCCTCTTTCCTCTCTTTTCTCTCTTTCTCTCTCTCTCTTTCTCTCTCTCTCTTTAACTCCCATCTCCTCTCCTTTTCTTACCTTCCCTGTTCTGCATCCTCTTCTACCCATGTCTCTTCTTCTTCCTATGCAATTCTCATTCGGTTCTGTGTCGGAGAATTTGCAATCCAATATTGTAAAGTCCAACCAGATATCCTAGTATCTTCTGAAATCCGAGTTCGTCTTAGTATAACTTCTCACTTTTATGATTTGACTGAAACGGGATTCACATTCTCTTCCAATCTTTCTATCAAATGAATTCTACTGAAGCTTCTTCTTTTAGTGACACAAATTGTCACTTCTCGCCCATCAGAGGGGAGGAATACTACGGGAGAGGGAAGCTTCAACCCAGGCAACAAGTGTCTACAGCAGCTCCTGTTTCATGGCTACGAAAAAAAAACTGTGAAACACTCATCTTTTCAAAAAAAAAAAACAATAATAATAAATAGAACTTGTAATTCAAATTAGGATAGAAAGCTCACCTACATTATCATAAGCCTATTATGAATAGGAAAGAGCTCCAGCTGTCACAATAACCTCACCCAGCCTGACGCAAACCGAAGTTCTCTATAGATATTTTTTTCAAGCCTCCATAATTTCCTGTCTTTGCCTGTCCCTCTTCCGTTCGTTTTTCCTTTTCTATCCATTTTCCTGCAAGGCATTTCAGTCTGGCTAAGGGACTATAAACAGGGAGTAAACCAGCACTGGCTTGGTTCTGGGGGCTCTTGCCAATTATTAGCCTCGTTGTGAAGACAATAGTAGTGCTGGGTCATTCCTCCATCACTGTCTGGCTACCATCGTTCACGATGATGCCACCCTATGATGATGATGAAGGCGCTTCAACTCTGTGATGGACACGTCGCGTCGCGCCGTTTTCGTCTTACGATCAAGCGGAAAGCTCGCTTCAGAACACCTGGAGAATCAACTCTGCTTCCTCTGACCTCAAACTTCCCACTGAACTTGACACTCGCCTGGTACCAGTAATTTTTCTTCCCGATATTATTATCACTACTGCCATACCGTCAGACAGGGTACACAAAACAAACACGGAGAACTTTCCAACTTTTCAAGATATTTTTTCCGTTCGCCTTTCAAGTCTTCCGGGACATTTTTATTGGGGTAGATTATATTGATTTCAACGTTTTACTTGAAAGTATTTAATGATTATTATTATTATACTGTGCTTTATAAAATATAAACAGTGAAATACATTGAAATTATATAGAAAAATGTTTATACTCGTATTGAAGAAAGAAACAAGAACAAAAAGAGAATAAAGCTAATGTCCTACCTAAAGGACGGGGTTATTGCCTGTGGCAATCTCTCCCACCCTAATTATTTTTTCAATAACACTTCAGTTATTATTATTAAAATTTATGCATAAATATGTATTATATAATACATACAAAAAATATTTCTACCGTTACATAAGCACTGTACACGGGCTGTAGGTATCGAATGGAATCCATACGATAAATAAATAAGCACTGGAGGCGTTCCCCTGCGAATTTGTATAGGTACGTAGCTAAGTATTACGAGACACAATAATACCATAGTTTGTCTAAGTAAATACCTCATTGCTTGTTTGCAACTGTACCACCAAGAGTCACAATCCGCACAAATAGCTGCACAATTTTAACAGTCCCACAACGGTATGGTTTAGCATTGATGAGGAGCCGCGGGTTTTAGTTAGGGTAGGCAGGCATGGATACCGGGTGGTCCATGTCTGAGTTCAACACTTTTCGGCATGAGCTTTATCGGTGGACTTCGTATCATCGAAGTACGCACGATTGAAGGACCCTGAATTAATGTCATGTGACAGTTCCGGGGTCCTTCGTAAGCTATGTAAAAAAAAAGTACACACGATATTAAAAATAAAAAATTACCGATTATCGAACCCGGTTTACCTGAGTGGAAACCGAGTGCGCTACCCACTACAATCTATCCGGGTGATTGCAATATTAGAAACGAAAACAAACTACAAAATAATTCAGTATACTATAAAGAGCTCGAACTGTTTTTCTACAGTCGATTTAGCATATTACTAGAATCGAGCTGTAGGTAGAACACTAAATGGGATACAAAAAAACATTTAATGGAAAGATATAATAAGTACATAAATCTTAATGGGATGAGATAAGAACACTGATGGAATGTGATTAGAACATTTAAGGAATTAGATAAGAACATTGATGGAATTAGATAAGAACACTGATGGAATTAGATAAGAACATTGATGGAATGTGATAAGAACATTGTTGGAATTAGATAAGAACACTGATGGAATGTAATAAGAACATTGATGGAATTAGATAAGAACACTGATGGAATGTAATAAGAACATTGATGGAATGTGATAAGAACGCTGATGGAATGTGATAAGAGTGTAGATAGAATGTGATTGATGGGGTTCAAATAGGAGTACGAGTTTGTTGTGAATCAATGAGAAATAACTCAGAATCCGACCTTAGGAGCGGCGACAGCGGAAACAAATAATAAATGTCGAACCAATGAGACGAGAGAGAGCGGAAACATTTTTCAAAAAGAAAAGGGAATAAAAAGGGAGAGGGGGAATGAAAAGGAAAAACATGAAAGAAGCTGGAGAAGATTTATATCATGAAAAAAGGACAAAAGGACACTCGGACAGAGAACTTCAAAAGATGGTAATGTTAGAAAATCAGATGAGAGCAGCTACACAGAGCGATAGATATGAGAGAATAGCTTTTATCCTTTGTTCATTTTGAATGGTATCCACTATTACAGAAGGTACTGTTGTTTAGGGGGTTGTTAGCTGATTGGTAAGGTGAAAAATGGACAGCAAAAAACGAATTCCTACTTTGATATTTTATAATTTAAATGTCAAATTTAAAAACAGAATAAAACACTCAGGTTTGTCAAAAGTCATATGTTAACTTGCATATTGACATCATATTGAAAATTCACGGCTTGGAAAATGAAGAGAATTTACCAAACGTGAAGAAAGTGAAATTGAGACATCTTTGATCGAGTATTCTGTTTGGAATGAAGGGGCAACATGTATCTCAGGAGAGAGAGAGAGAGAGAGACGAAACTTTTTCATTTTGTCTAACAAAGAGTGCTCAGTTGACGTTTTTATTATTTATAGGAGTTGTTTTGTAAGTGACATATCGCATTATCTATCCTAACCTTTAACAAATGATGTCAACCTTTAGTCGAGACTTTGGACAATGGCAACCCTGCCTTCTCCTCAGCTCGGAGACAAATTTGCAAATTTTTCTTCCCTTCAACATGTGACAGTTTGCAGAAATATTCTTGAGACAGAAAATTGCATCATGAGATTGTGCAGGCGACAAGTCTTATGCTATTGCAAAAACGTTGAACTCGATTGTATAAGAGTGGGGAAGGGAGAGAGATAGAGTGGGTGAAAGAGAGAGGGAGGGAGGAGATAAAGCAATTTTTCTGTTTTTCTTCATAATCTGTTGGACTAGACTAGACTATTGCAATGTTAGTTATCAATGAATATGGTAATTCTGAAAGTTGTTTTCCTTTATCAACCCACATAATGGTTAGTACTCCTGTTTTGCACCGACCTCAGTAACTTGATCGATGGGGCGGCGCAGTCCTAACCTGAAGGTCGCTGGTTCGAGTCCTTAAAATAGCAACAATTTAGAAAGGCGAGTTTGAGTTATTGTGATATCTTTTCTTCTGCTTGGTACTCACATTCAATATAATAAAATATATTATCTCCTAAATTTTTGATTTGACTTTTTTCCCAAGGTTGATTGAGAAAGGTACTCATTGAAAAACTCGAATGTCAATCCTTGAACATTCACAACCAGCAGGACTTGAACCACCGACCACAGGGTTACAAGTCCGCCGCCCTACAGATCAAGCTACTGAGGTGGGTCTTTATTTGCCAAACTTGGGACTCGAACCACTAACTACCATCCAGCAGGTTAAAAGTTCACCGCTATCGAGGTTGGTTAAACGTTGTAGTGTGGTTGAGAGGTCATGACCGGGCTTTATACGTAAAGTATTATTTTTATAGTACCTGCATAGAACAACACTAGAGGTTTTTGGAATTAATTTTTTTTAAAATAAAAGGTCTGAAAAAAAAAAATAGAATAAAAGTATATAAAAAAAAGAGCAAAAATGCTGCACAAATACAATGGGGGCCACTTGAACTATTCCCAGTTCTGATTCATACCACTATTTTTTATTTTTTATTATTTTTTTTCCCCCCTAATTAGTAAAGTGAAAGTTTCCAGGCCACTCTTGCAAATGCTGAGGCCTTTGTTTCGTGCAGGTGCCTAGCCGAGCTGGAAGCTTGTACAAAAAAATTCTTTTATTTTCACAACTGAAAATAAATAAATAAAAAACTAGAAATTCGTATAAATAATTAGAACTACAACATTAAAGTCACCGTAATGGAAAAATAGAGCAATCATAAAGAAAATTTTCTCCGGTGAACTTTAAAAAGCTGAATTTTTTCTAATTAAGAAACGTAAAAGTTGTGAACTTTTTAATGATAGACAATTATATACGGGGTGGCTCAAACACCATCTTTAGACTCCACTCGAAATTACTTTACAAGATAAAATTTTGAAATTAGAGTTCCAAATTTTCGAAGAAAAAAATGTTCTCTAAAGTTTAAACAATGACTTGTGTTATTAGTCATACCAAACCATAAATCACTTCCAGTACATCGAGTAATTTTCTCTTCACTTTCAACTGCGATGGTGAACTTTGGGAACTTTGTTTACCGTTACCAGGGGCTGAGCAATTGCAAACAGTTCGGGCATTTACCTGTGGACAGAAAAAAAATATGCATTAATTATTAAAGTTATGCATTAATTATCCTTGCTTAATCATGAACTGCTAAATCATGAACGCATAAATTATACAAATATCTTGTATTATATAACATTAAGGTGTATATAACCGACCTCAGTAGCTTGATCGATAAAGCAGCGGACTTCTAACCTGGAGGTCGGTAGTTCAAGTCCAGGTTTCAGCGTAGATTTAGTAAAGCGAGTTTGAGCAGTTGTGATATCACGAAAGTGATTAACACAAATATCATACCTTTTCAACTTTCATTTGGGTGTATATTTACTGAAAGACCAAATAATTCGTTACCCGTAATATTTCTGCCATTTTTTTTCTTGTCTTTGACCGGGGCTCGAATTCTGAACTCCTGAATACAAATCCAATAATTTGACCACTTAACATCTCAGGGTTTTAGCCAAATAGTCACCAAAATTCTCAACTTTCTAGAGCATCTAAAATATTATGAAGCTTTCTAAATTGCTGTCTTTTCACAAAATCTTTTCTGTTCTTTTTTTTCTCTTCCTTTCTTCCTTTTGTTTTAGAATAATATTTTTCTTTCTTTCCCCCACTCCTCCTCCTCCTCT
This sequence comes from Bactericera cockerelli, assembly GCA_024516035.1. Classification (NCBI taxonomy): domain Eukaryota; kingdom Metazoa; phylum Arthropoda; class Insecta; order Hemiptera; family Triozidae; genus Bactericera; species Bactericera cockerelli. Next base: position 9,518,998 of record CM044958.1, on the reverse strand, counting down.
CTTCTACTCCTCCTCTCATTCTCCTTTCTTCCTTGCAATCCTCCTCCTTGGAAACTTTTCTTTTATCTTCTCTCAAGATAAAGCTGGCGAGTGTTTGCTCACAAAGATGGGACGAGCGTAATACCAGCGGAATTTATTACACAACTTAACAAAAGTCTCACTATTTTCAGATTTGTATCTTTATTTCTCCTTTCTTTACGGACCTCAGTAGCTCGATCGATAAGGCGGCGGACTCGTAACCCGAAGGTCGGGGTTTGATTCCCTAGTGTGGTGAATATTTAGTTAATTGAGTTTGAGACATAGTGAGCAAAGTGAGATTGAGACCCTTTTTTTTGTTACACTTTTTTTCTAGTAGTTGGTCCTGTTTGATACAATGGTCTCACGAAAAGGGCATGGTCAATATTCATGTTTATTCCCGACTTCAGTAGCTCAATCATCAAGACAGTAACCTGGAGGTCGGTGGTTCGAGACTAAAGCACGTCAACCTTTAGTAAAGTGCGAGTTCGACTAATAATTCTTGACTTCTCTCGTGGAACTATTGCCTTAACTAAGAATCACCGACAGTATAAATTGATAAATAAAAGGCTCACCCTCATTTTCGCAAATAACATGAATCGTCTTGATCACAATTTAGGATCCTCTCATTCATATTAAAGAAACAGAGGATGGAAGAAACAGAGGTTGGAATAGTTGTGCCTCAACTCCATCATACACATATTCAATTAATTTATAGTGAACAAATTTAATACATGAAGCTTATCTTTCACATCCATATAATATTTTATACAAGTTTGTTTATACATTTTTTATACAACATAATATTTTATACAAGTTGTTATATTTGTGGCAATTACAATTGTAACAACTACTCAAACTCACCTTACTAAATTTTCGCCGTACTTTGGCTCGAACCCCAGACTTCTAGATTACGAATCCGCGGCTTATGGATGAAGCTACTGAGGTCGGTTCCAAAATCACAATTTGAGAAAACAGGATGGGCATGAACATAAGGAGGAGAAATATTCAAGGGAAGAGACGGAGGGATTGAGAGGGACTGGGAGGGATTTATAGGGAGAGGGAGGGATGATAGGGAGAGATCATAGGGAATATTTTAAATGTTTACTTTCCAGGAGGTGCTGCTACATTAGACGCGACATCATTTTATGAATATAGTAGATAGGGGATTAGAAGGAAGAGAAAGAGAAGGAGAGGGGATGAGAGGAGAGAGAAAGAGTGATTGAAAGAGCAAAGCAGAATGAAAGAAGGATGAGAGGAAAAGAAATAAAGGACAACGTAGAAAGAAAAGGAGAAGAAAGAAATGGGAGGTTCAAAAATAAAAAGAAGGAATAGAAGAAGCAGTGGAGAGGGAAGAAAAGGACGAGAACGAAAAGATAATGTGGAGGAGAAGGGGGGAAGCAAGAAGTGGGAGGAGAGAAAAACAGTGGAGAGGGGATAAAATGAAAGAGAAATGTTGAGGAGAAAGAGAGATGCGGGGGGAGAGCTCAAGAAGGAGAGAAAGTGAGAGAGAGAGAGAGAAAGAGAGAGGGATAGAGAGAGAAAGAGAGAGAAAGAAAGTGAGGGGGTCGAACTCCTTTATGTTGACAAAAATGAAGAACGCCATCAACTGTTTTGTTTCCCATTAAAACGATTAGATTGCCCCCTGTCTCCCTCCCTTCTCCCTACATCACTCCCCTCTCTCTCCTCCCTCCCTTCTCCCTACATCACTCCCCCCCCCCCTCTCTCTCTCTGGATATCACCCCCACCCCTTGAACTATATCCCCGTGAAAAGTCTCCGGGTCCCCAAGGAAATCAATCAAAGTATATGTGCTGCTCCGATGTGTTGTTGCTCAGATAATGTATAATACCTGGGTGTGCGAGAGGTCGGCTGTACAATCTATGTTACAGCGATACGTTAAATACCTGGGCTGGATGGGAGTGTACGGGGTCACACTACTACTACTTTAATATTTCAACTTTATTTTTTGTAAATTCTATATACTATATTTTGTAAATAAAACTTGATTAAATCTGTTTAATAATAATAATAGTACTACACATATAAAATATTTTCTCTCCCATCGCCGTTGAAACTTTCGGATCTTTTGGCCCAGATGCCTTGGACCTATTCAATTCTATTTCCAAGTCTCTGGTGCTTGAAACGAAAGAGAGACGTGCAGGGGAGTACTTCCGACAAAGAATGAGTTTCGCGGTACAAAGAGGAATGTGGCAGCCGTGTTGAGCACACAGAAATAAGACTTTATATCAAATATTTAGATACAAACACAAATTAAAAAAACAAGTAGCTATGTAAAATAACTGATATTAACCGCGAAGGAAAAAGTGCCAGCTTTAGGCCTTGGTACTTTAATAACTACAAAAGCACCGACCTCAATTGGATTGATCAATAAGGCGGCAGACTTGTAACCTGGAGGTCGGTGGTTCAAGTCCCGGTTTCAGCGTAGATTTAGTAAAGCTTGTTTGAGTAGTTGTGATATCACCAAAATGATTAACACAAATATGATATGATAACTTGAACTTACTTCCGAGTAGTACAGTGAAAAAATGTAATGATTTATAAATATGATAAATATGGAATGATCTGTATTTTATAACTTCCAGTCTCTTCAGATTATGTCTATAACTGACTCTCTCTCCCCATTTTTCATCATCCTCCTCCACTTTCCTCCTTCTCGTTCTCCCTCCATCTCCTGAGTATCCTCTCTTTCTCTCTCTCCCCTTTTCCTCCACTCGTAAATCTTCCTTCTCACCTCCCCTTCCTCTCACAAGTCTCCATTGTCTCTTCTCTTCTGTTTGCTGTCTCCTTTCATCAGAACTTGGAAACTCAGAACAGAAAGTGTTGAGGGAGAAACAGGAAGACGAGCGAAAACTTTTTATTTTAATTACATTTTATTTCTCACTCTTTCTGACTTTTTTGTTTCCATTTTACACATACTTCTTTCTTTCTCTCTTCCCATCTCTCTTTCTCTTTCTCTCTCTCTCTCTCTCTCATTTTCTTACTCTCTCTCTTTCCCCACTGTTCCATCCACGAGAACACAGATGTGATTTGTACTAGGAATTGGTTGTGACTACTGCCCGTAGTAAAGAGATAATGAGTTTGATCCCCGGTCAGAGCAGATTTTTCACATAGGCCCTACCTAGGCTCCGTGAGGTTAATCTGGGTAGCTGGTACGATTCCCAGCGAATGGAGGGTAAAACCCCCGTCCTAATCTAGGACGGTAAATCAAATAGAATCGTTGACGTTAGGAAGGCCATTCAGCCATAAAAAAATGTGACAACCATGAGGTTGAAAAACATCGACCTGCTTAAGCAAGATAAGACAGAGTAAAAGAAGAAAGATATGTACGAGGAAGAGAGAGATCTGTGGGGACAATAAGTGAGGAAAAACACTCACGAGGACACGAGAACTGGAGGAGAGAGAGAGAAAGGGAAGACATCTGTGAGGAGTGTGAGGACAATAACTGAGGAAAAACACTCACGAGGACAGTCAAGCCACTGAGGACAAAGACATGCAGGCTGCTAGGTGCTAATGGAATGTCCACCACCCAGAGGTCGGTGGTTCAAGTCCCCAGCATAAAGCAAGTTACAAAGTCTCATGAATAATTAACATCAGTGGCTGAAAGGACTCAGAATCAAGACATTTTGTCTTCAAGACATTTTGTCTTCAAGACATCGAAATGTGTGCTGAAATTCAATAGCTTAAATGGTTGGGTGGAAGAGCTTGCAATTATTTTCTTCTTTATTTAGTTATTTTTGATATCATTTATTTATTTTTATTGATTTTATACTGTAAATATATTACTTTGTCCTCCTAATAAAGATTAAAATAATAATAGTAATATAGGTTACAAAAATAAAATTGAAAATGAGTTGTAATAACCACAGAAAACGATGTATAATACTCGTATTTCATTTATATGTATTTTATTACTTTAAGTTTATAGTAAATAGTTTTGTGTCTTAATGGTAACGATTTATTTACTATGTACATACATACTTTCATAATATATATCTTGACTAAAAAAGTTCTCTTATAATTTCCAGCATTCCCATAAAAATAATTACCAAGAACATTTATCTGTCTCTTGGCTTCTAATATTCTTTATGAAAATCTCGCAAGTAAACCAAAGCTGTGTAAATGGGATTGGACTTTTAGTAAAAGAGACAAGAAATGAACTTTAAATTTCTTCGCTAAATCATTAATTAATTATGACTTTATTATTTTTAAAAGAAAATATATTGTTTTTTGTTTGTGTAAAACTTTCTTTTTTTTTCTTTTTCTCCGTCGTCTTTTCTCTCTGAGTTTGGTCCCGCATTTCTTTCTTTCCTAAATAGTCGTTTATCTTCATGAAAAACTTTTCCCCGGACAGGGGAGGTTGCAGACGCTTGGCACGGCCCCAGGGCCGGGGCATCATTAGGGTCGTTAAGCCCTTCCTAATTCTTGATGCGTTCGCAGGCTTCCTAAATTTAGGGAAATTGTCGGAATGAAAGAAAATGAGGGAACGCTCTAAGCCGTATTCAAATAAATCAAGGAATGAACATTAATTCGGCTGTCACGGGATTCCGTAAGCAATAAATACGCTTGTCTTTATCTTTGCCACACTGTGGATCATTTGACCTAATTCTCAAATAATCCCTGGCACTCTCTTTAGGCGAAAATTCAATGAGGCATCAAGAAATATGCTTAAATAATTATGCAGTATACGAATAGCTCAAAGGTTCAAACTCGCTTGCAATAAGGAAGGTTCTGGGTTCGAACCCCAGAGTTGACAAAATAAACGAATTGACAGTTTATGCCGTAATAAAATACAATACTCCCTCTGGGCCGAATTATGAAACAGAATTAGATTTAATCTATGTGAACACGATCCCCTAACTAGTGCGCTGTGATTGGTTGAAACTCCGACTTGAGGGCGACTCAGACTTAGCTAAACTTTAATCCTTTTTCATACCGAGACCTTTCTCTCTTTAAAGCCTTCTTCTCTAGTAAATATATCTTGCAAGAGTGAGACTAGACTCCCACTATTCTCACAGGCTTATTATGGCTATACAGCACGCTTCAGTAGACCTAAAGTTCAGTCCCATCTAGTCTTGGATACCAACTCCAGAAGAAAGAACCTAGCAAAGGCACACAATTTACAACTCTCTGTTACAGTACACTCTTCCAGTAGATATCACATTTTTGTTGAAAATTAAATCTGGTTGGGTAAACTTTATGTGAGCTTACATGATGTAATAAAAAAATAAATTTCCACAGCAAAATTTTCTCTTATACAAGAGGGATCCATTTAGCTAGGATAAAGTAGGGTCTTGGGACCTGTGTGTAGGACACTAGGCCTGGCTGGGTCAAGAAGAATTCATTCAGTTTTTTTTAAAGACATTTTTTCACTATCGCATTACTATGAGAGATTTCCATTTACAGATTATTATTATTTCTTTAGTAGAGGTAGAGACTTTTTTTTCTTCTTCTTTTTTTATATTATTATTATAGAACATTTCTTACATAGGTACTTATTTTGTTGAATTTTGAAAAAATGTCAAAATTTTACATTAAAAGTCTTTAGAAAAAAATTCCCATGAAAAATGTTAACAAACAATGAATCACTCCAGAAGAAACGACTCTAATGTAAGCATGGTAGTGCTAAATAACTGCTTGGTGACCCACATTTGGATCTGTCTGCCTATTACGGGCAGCTTCCTCAAACCCAAAGAAACGTTTTTTTACGACAAAGATATCTCCTGAATCTTGTTTAGACCCAGACATAGCTTATGTTAGCATACGAAATCCTCTGCAGGGCAGAGCGCGGTAATTAGTGAGCTTCACCATAAAACTTTTGCCACGGAAGCTGTGAATTTTGTTTAAAATTATTAATGAAACTTTTAATGTGTAAATAACTGTGACTTTTGTTGCGCGAGCTATTCTTAAATAATAAAATAACCCAGATCCTCATGACACTCCTATGTTAGCCTGGTCCAATTTGTTCCAGGTTATATCATTATTATTATTACACTTACAATGGCAGTCAAGTGGTTAACGCGCTAGTCTGGTAATCCAGGTAATCCCACCCAATGCATGAATTTTTCCTCATTAATTTGAGTTTGTGGCCACATAATAATTGAGGGTTAGGTGGTAGAAAATGCTTTGAGCATAACTTCTTCTCCTGGTGGTTACCTTCCACTAGAGAGTGTTACTATTGTTATTATAATTATGTCGTCTTTATTCACGTATACAAACAATACTGCAATTCAATTTTTTTTTAAAAAAAAAAAAGATGAGTGTTTCACAGCCGTTTTTATTTCGTAGCCATGAAACAGGAGCTACTGTAGACGCTTGTGGTCTGTGTTGTAGCCTGCCCATCCCGTAGTATGCCTCCCCTCTGATGGGCGAGAAGTGACACAATACTTCCCAATTAGGTGCTGGGTCAACACGAGCGCACCGGAAGGTATCCCTTACAAACAATAAATATTATTATTTATATATTTATTTGTAGCTTTTTTTAGCAGATAATTTTCTAGACTAACTACTAGAATATACCCAGCTTGACACATCTCCCTCATTTTCGAAACAGCGAGAAAGCAAGAAGCTCAATTCAAACAAAAACGAGCTGACAATGTGCTGTTTCTCATCACCCCTTCCTCCAGAAACTTATTTGGTGGAAATCCTAGCCACGATCATTAGTAAAACTGATTCGAGGCCATTAATATCCACTTGTTCTTTCTTCTCCTCCTCCTCCTCTCCTTCTCATTTACCTGATTGATTTTGTTCCCACCGATACTTCTACTTTCTTCTTAAACTTAACCCTTCAATGTTTTTTTCTAAATGAAATTCTGGGAAAATCTTCTATGCTAGATCCGACCTTAGTAGCTTGATGGATAAGGCGGTAAACTTGTAACCTGGAGGTCGGTGTTTCAAGTACCGGTTTCAGCGTAGATTTAGTAAAGTTATCTAGTTATCTATTTAGTTATCTAAAGATTTAGTTATCTAAAAAGCGACAAACACAAATTTAATATGTATGATAACTTTTCTTCTATGCTAGAAACCTCTTTGTAGGTTTAATAATATATCCATTGGGATGAAGCGTATATTTCTTCTTTTTCTCACTAAAAATATCAGCACAATACATATCAACACAATACACAATACATGCCTGGTCTTGCTGAATGTACATTATTGAAAAATAATGAATTTTTTTATAGATTTTTTTTTTAACAAGGGGACTATAAACATGGAGTAGACCAGCATTAATTGGCTTGGTTCTGGGGGGCCTTGTCAATTATTAGCCTCCTTGTAAAGACAGTGGTAGAACTGCTGAGTCATTCCTCCACTATCTGGCTACCATCGTTCACGATTACTCCACCCTATGATGATGATGATGGTCTATATGCAGGGGAATCGATTCACTTAAATTAAACAATGAAAACAAAAAATGTTTTGAAGCACAAAATAAATGAAGCCTACTACAATGTAGCCTTTAACAGTTAAACAAAGGTTAAACAGCCGCATGTTTCCATCAGTTGAGGTGGTCTCTAGTCTTCAGGCAAACTGAAGTGTATCCTGTAGCAATACTGTAGCATAAAGCATGTTGCTTGCAAATGACCTGACCTTTCCTTGCAACTTTGATGAAAGGTCATTTTCGTATCTAAAATTCCAACTATTATGTTAATAACACTATATAACTTCTCCGAACAGTTTGGCCGAAAAATATTCAACATTTTCAGCCCAACGCCACACACAGGGTTGATAGATAACCCGGACTTGTCTAAGGTTGGGAGCATTTCGGTCTTGATAAATCGAGATTCAAATAAGAGAGAAAATAGAAAAAAGAAAGAGAGAGAGTTTTCCGACAGCCATTCTTTCTTGAACGCAAAAAAAATGGAGAGTATCGAAACTGTACAGGAGATATTTTTCGGACTAGAAATGGGTTTCGATATATTGCTGTCCGTTCCAGTCGAAAAAATAATGTCAAAATGAAAATTAGAGCAAATAGTGGAAAAGTTACTTTCTCCATGTATGTCCCTCTCTTGTCCCTCACTATCCCTCTCTTGTCCCTCACCATCCCTCAAATTACATTTCGTCTCGAGGTAAGCAGGACGGGAAAGCACTTAAGTGTAATGAAATAAATATTGCTTATCACTTTGAGCAAGTGCTCACACTCTCTGGGTATGTCGGAATGTGATACCACTTGCTCACGTGAAAGTCTTCGCTACAAAGTACATGATCATTCATTTGTACATAATATTATTTCCTTCTCTTGTAAATACATCTTTATTTACCGACCTCAGTAGCTCGATCGATAAGAAGGCGGACTTGTGACCTGGAGGTCGGTGGTTCAAGTTCCGGTTTCAGCGTTGATTTAGTAGAGCGAGTTTGAGTAGTTGTGATATCACGAAAGTGGTTAACCAAGTATGATTGATAACTTGAACTTATGTCATTATTTTTGTTATTAATTAATAATTTTATTTATTTTTAATATTATTTTACAATTGTTATTTATACGTGACATTGTGTTAAAATTAAATTAAATTTAAAATTAAAGTTAAAATCAGTAGAGTCTAATTCGTCCAGAAATGTTATCAGCTCAATTTCGAAAAAAACCGAGCGAAAACAATACTTTTTATACCTTATGGGTAATAGAAAGTAAAAAAAAAAAATAATCCGAGTTGTAAGATGAAAAAATGTAAATGATCTATGAAGATGATGTAATAGAAAGTAATCCAGTATCTTCCCTTACTATAATTGTACCTCCACATAATATCAAAAAAAAAAAAAAAAAAAAATACATCTTTTTAAATACACGGTCGAGTGTTGATGAGAAAACTGGATCCGTGAGGTCAAATAGGGGAAACTGTTCAGCCGGCAAGATTTGCAAAATATATATAATATATACCTATAGCTGTAAGCGCCTCCAATCAGGTGTAGACCAAGGCGAGGAGGTGTTATCCTCCATTAATATTCTCAAACAGCATCCATACCATTCTGCTCACTTAGCCCCATGCTGTGTCCAATATGTAAAACAATAATGGGGACGCTGTAGCAATAACTTCTCGTTAGAATGGTCCTTCCAACACTTGGCCAACTAGACAGGCCTCTCCTTCCTCTTCCATCTATTTCTCATCCTCGTTGCTGGTCCTATTGGTTAAGGCGCTAGTCTGGTGATCTAGGTGACGCAGGGATCCGTTGGTTCGAATACCATCCAATGCATGATTTTTTACTTTCCTTATACTATAATAAGGAAAGTGTTGTATCATTCTCATTTTTTTAGACTTTTAGAGAGAGAGAGAGAGAGAGAGCGAGAGAGAGAAAGAGAGAGAGAGAGCGAGAGAGAGAAAGAGAGAGAGAGCGAGAGAGAGAGAGAGAGACGGAGGGAGAGAGAGGGATAGAGAGAGAGAAAGAGAGAGCGAGAGAGACGGAGGGAGAGAGAGGGATAGAGAGAGAGACAGATAAAGAGCGATGAAAAAGGCTTCTCTAATTTATTTGCCCGACACAATACATACAATTAGAGGTATTCTGTGGACACTTCGACAAGAGTAGTGAGAGCAATGAAAGAGTATATAAATAATAAATAGCCCTCTTTCATTTATCTATATCAAGAATAAAAACAGGAATAGCAACCCTCCCCCAACATCGGGAATCTTCTGCAATTTTTCTCTCCTATCTCATTCCAGTGTTGTACTAGCCCAAAAAAAGTACACGTGGACATTAATTACCTCGAAAAGGTTGTCTGCAGAACGTTTCTGTTTCAGCGGGGATTCGTCGAGACGGGAGTTTTACCTCCCATTAGATCGAAACTATCCGAATCAACTCTAAATTAGATTATTATTATTATTTTACACTTTAATAGATATAAATGGACATAATGTCCAATGTAAATAATTAGTTAACCAATGAAAAAAAATGGAAACAATATCTACAATAAAATGAAAAATAAAAGAAAAATATATGTAACATATTTCCTAATTAAAAGGCGAGGTTATTGCCTATGGCAATCTCTTTAGATTGTGCAGAGCATTGTCAGCATTGTGGGGGTAAATATTGAGTAGTGAAGCACAAAGTCAAACGTTCGATATTATGACTTGAAAGCTTTTGAACTTCAGCGATCTTCAGAGAACTGGTTTCAACCTACCATGGAGTCAATATTCGATTATATTTCGACAAGTAGTCATATTCGTACAAAAATTCACCCGAAAATAAATACGTAAAAATAAGGGTTGGGTGGAAGAGATTCCCACAGGCAATAACCCCGCCCTTTAGGTAGAACATGAGATTCATTCTCTTTTTTGTTGGAACATAGTTGGAACAAAGAAACAATCTTTGTTCCAACTATTTATTTTTTTCTTTATAATTTCATAGTATTTCACTGTATATATTTTTGTCTTACCTAATAAAGCATACTATTATTATAGTATGCTATAATATGACAGTGCGCTGGAAATTAAATGTACCTGAAGTTAGTTTTCCAAAGTTTCTAGAGGCTATAAGAAAAAAGCTATAAGATGAGGTAGTACTATGAAGGTGCGTCTGGTGCAGGCGAGGGTGGAAACAATTTCAGTTGGACGTGTTATGGATAAAAGATTAAGCAGCAATGTGCTGGACTTATTATGCCTCGGAGGAGCGGACGAGATCGGGCTGGTAGCGGAGAGGAGGAGAAGGAAATGGAGGAGAAGGAGAAGAAGAGAATAAGGAGGACCTAAGGAAATGAGCAGAAAGAAAAGGGGGACAAGGAACAGAAAGAGAAAGAGAGGAAGAGCAGGAAAAAGAAGACAATGAGAAGGAATACGTGAGGAGAAAGAAGAAAATAAAGAAAAGGTAAGAAGGAGGAGGATGGATGCGAAAGAGGAGGAGAAGGAAGGATGAGAAAGAGGAAGGATGAGAAAAAGAGAGATCAGGAGGATGTGAAGGGGACTCTCTTACATTTTCAATTTGTCCTCGGACAAGGGAGAGAAATTGGATCTAAATATAAAATACAGAAATTGAATCTAAATATGTACAATGTTTGCTAAACAACCTCTTTTGTTCCAATTCTGAAATATATTTCCTATTATTCTTATATATTCCCGGAAATGTTTAACAGATGTATTATTCATCTGTTTTTATTTCTCTGTATTTCTTGGTAACAGCATTTTATAAAAAAAGAAAGGTTTCCAAGTAAAATTCTAGTTCTACATAAATGACGCCTTCTCCTTCTTGGAACATTATTACATAGGTAGTAATTACACAATATTACTTTAGAACGTAGTATAGTATGTTTATGGATTGTCGCAAAACTGTACAATGATACAATTGATACACTAGTCTGACTGGGGGACGTTAAACAGGGAGAAGACCAGTGTCCCGCTAGAGGACTATAAACAGAGAACAGACTAGCCAACCCTTACGAGCCAGGCTAGCTTGCAGTTTCCTAAGGGTTTAATGGCTTATAAAGAAAAGTCCAAGTCCTCATGATGGTTGATCGCACATAGAAATATGTGGCTCAGGACGAGCCAACTTTGAAATAAAGTTGGCTGGAGACCATCACTCACCCCTCCAGCTGTAGCCAAGCTGGCTACAACAACAACAACAACAACAATTGATACACCGCTGATGAGGTCACATAAAAAAATAAATATTTTTTAGGAATTTTGGACGATGTGCATTTTTCATTATGTTACCAGAAGTTATTGATTGATATTGATATGTTTTGCAACAGTCACAAGTTTCGGCTTTAATAGCACAAACAGATTGTTGTAACTTTTCGAACGGAAAATTTTCAATATAGGTAATACAGAAAAGCTCTTTTACGACACTATATCCCTGCGAGGAACATTTGTCTGTAGTATTACTGCCGATAAATTTCTAATTATATATTGTGTTTGTTTTTGTATAAAATAAAAAAATCTCTTCTAATTATCAAGGAATAATAATAATATCGTTTTATTTATACTGCCCGATTAGGACCATCAAGTCCCATTAATCCAGCAGTAAGCCCAAGACGTATTATTATTAAGTGGTAGAAATCTCAAAGGGGAGGATAACTTGTCATGTCCCGGCTGGGTTTCGAACTCAAGAACTGTGGAATATTAGGATTCACGGAGTGCCGCCTTTACCACTGAGCTACCGGGACAGACCCAATATGCTCCTAACCCAACCTTAAAAAGATGTACATACTACCTAATACTACTACTTACATAAATTAGTCACTAAATACTAATGTAATTATTTTCAACACCCGCCTACCTAGCAGCTCCTCAGGTGGAATTCGGTCCATCTAAAACATGGCGAATTCGAATAAGGCTGGTTTGAGTGTCTGTGTCACCATTATAGTATTTTTAATATTCTCCATTCTAAGACTGACACTTCTGATCTTCTCTCCTCCATAAATATAAATATACCAACATATTCTACACGCGATCCTCTTCCATTCAAACCACCTTTTGTACGCACCAACTACTTACAAAACTCTCCATTGATAGGGAGCACCTAGACTTTTTCTGTATTACTGTCCATCAAATCAAAGAATTTTACAACAACAAGTTAATCTAAGTTGGTTTTTTTTTTTTTTAAAAAAAAGACAGATAAATGTGTTTTTATATTATATAGATAAGTAGATAGTCTTATGTTAGATAGTTTTATATTTTTATAGTTAGGGAAATTAATTGTAAATTAGTTAGTACAGGGTAAATATGCCCGTATATTGTTCAAATAAATAAATAAATAAATTTCTTTATTTTTTCAACTTGCTTGACTTATATTCTGTGATCCCAAGGGAAACGTAGGCAATGTTGGGCTTCCATTTTCGTTATGACAACCTAAATGAGTTTCCAACTAGAAAAGCTGTCACCGTGCATTGGTAGAGTGGTTAACGCGCCAGTCTGGTAATCCAGGTAGCGTAGCGATTCGTTGGTTCGAATCCCACCCAGTGCATGAATTTTTCCTCATTAGTTTGAGTATGTGACCACGTAGTAATAAGACTCGCAGGGTTAGATGGTAGAAAATGCTTTGAGCATTAACCTCACCTGGTGGTTACCTTCCACTAAAGAGTGTTATTATACATATTATAAGGGCTGGACGCTCTGTGTCTGGTAGCCCCGTTGGGACTGAAGAGTATTCTTCGCCTTTGTCATCCTCCATTCCTTCTCTTCTCACCTTTCTTCTCCTCTCCTCTCCCTCTTCCAGCTTTCTCCGTGCAATATGATCGTCTCTGTCTTTTTTTTCTCCATCATCTCGTACATGCCTTCCTTATTTGCTGTTCTCGGGATGTATGGGGGCAATAAAGCAGACAATTGTTTCATTCAGGATTCCTCCCGGGATAGGAAGGAGGAGGAGGAGGAGGAGGAGGAGGAGGAGCAAGAGCTGAAGAAAGTATAGAAGGAGGAGGAAGAAAATGAAATGAAGGAAAGATATTGACTTTATCACCTCCCCAATATGCTGCTCAGATTTGTTTACAAACAGGACAACTATTGGGGGGGGGGAGAGGAGGGGGGGGTCAATGACCAGCAAGGCATGTGATGTAATGCACAGCCGAACACATATTGTGCATAGCGGGGCATGTAATGTGATGCACAGTCCGACACATGGGGCTTTTTTTGAACCATATGAGTCATATACATACACATTATATACATTATGTATGTAATATTGTAGAGGCAATGAGCCGTGAAATAGGCAATTCCGAATCGTATTGAATTAGATCAATTCGGGTGAGAAATGGGTGATACTAATATTGTACTCGGAAGTGGATTTTCGTAAGTTCGACGTCAGGAAGTCTGACAAGAAATTTCAGTTGTGTAAGATGGTTACAAAATTAGAATAAAATTGATAGCAGTAAAAAAAGTTCAAGGTTAAATTAAAAGCAAGAATAATCGTCCCATGCATTTACAAACCGTGCAAGGTTTGTTGTACAGCGGAGTACATCCATTGATTATACAGAAGAGGTGGTGAGGGTAGAGGGAGAGAGGGAGGGAGGTGAATATAGGAAGAGCGAGGGAAAGATGGATCGAAAAAGGGTTACAAAGAAAAGAAAAGGGACAAGGGTGAGTAGAAGAAATAGAATTTGAAAAAGAAGAGAAATTAGAAAGAGGTTTTAAAAGGAGAGAGGAAAAGTGCGGAGGAGGAAGAGAAAGAAATAATAATACTAAAAAAGGAGAAATGAAAAATAGATAGGGAGAGAGAGAGAGAAAGTCGGTAAATCTAAGCTGAAAGAAATAATAATACTAAAAAAGGAAAAATGAAAAATAGATAGGGAGAGAGAGAGAGAAAGTCGGTATATCGAGAAATTACTGTGATTACAGTGTAACAATTACGTATCATTGTGCAAGTGAAACATGAGCTCCCACCACTTCACAACTGATTTCTACGTCTTAGCGAGAACGCGGGCTGATTGAAAAGAGAGAGGGGAATAGGGAGGAGGCAAGAGAGGGGGAGACAAAGAAGAAGGGGAGGGAGGAAGATGTGGAGGGTGGGCGAGTAAAAGATATTAATACGAGAAGAGAGGTGGTAGGAATCTATAACCCGGTCTGAAGGAGGTGAGAGAGGGGCAGAAGTGAGAGGGCAAAGGAGATAGAGGGAGAGAAACGAAGAGAAAGTGTGGGAGAATTCATGAGAAACAAGAGAGAAAGAGGGATTGAAGAGAGGGAGGGACGCACAAATAGGAGGAGACAAAAGTAGAGTTACAGAAAGGGGAAGAGAATTTTTGAAAGAGATAGGTGGAGAGAGAGAGATATATAGGGGAGAGGAAGAAGGAGGAAATGAAGGGAGGGAGAGAGAGGAGAGGAAGAAGAAGGAAATGAAGGGAGGGAGAGAAAGAGAGGAAGAAGAAGGAAATGAAGGGAGGGAGAGAGATAGATAGATAGAGAGGGGAAGGTGGAGGAGAAAATGGAGGGAGGGAGAGTTTGAAGTGTCGGCTTGACATGCAATAGGGCCATTAACACGAGACCTGAATAATCCCTTTCGATACTGCGCCTGGGGCCTAAGGGCATAAGCCCTCACATCATAATATATGCCGAGGCAGAAATGTAAGCCGTTCAGAGGGACACAGAACAATAATACCCATTAGTCTTAGTACCTCCCTAGTGCCCACGGCCATATTAATTAGTTTTGTCCCATCATCTAGTTACTGGAGTCTAAACTTCTCATGGGCGTAGAAGGGGGTGGGGGTATTTCTAAGGAGAGGGGTATAACAGTTGCTAGAAACGGGGACTAGAAATAACGGGGACTATGTATTGTATGATGAGTATTTTTCGAGTGTATTCATCTCTCAAGACTCATACATTAGTAAATCAGATGTATATAAATTATAAAAATAAACATCTAGATGGAGGACTTGGGAATATAAAATTATATGTAATGTACAAATTATAGTCAACTTTATAGTTAACTCGTTTTAACTATAAAGTTAAACCGAGTCAAAACGAAACACCACTTTAATGTAATATAAAACAGAGAATTCATTGATACTCTTGCCAAAGATGAGAGAGAAAGCTCAGGAATGTTGAAATAGGTTAGAACTGAGGATTTACCCCCCCCACCCAACATAGAAGTCTTAACAGGTTGTATGTGAGCCCACCAAACTCAGTCGCTTGATCCTTACAGCAGAGGACTCGTACTATAGAGCTTGGTGGTTCGAGTCCCAACGAAGGTGAAGCCTTGCAAGGCTGGTTGGGGAACACTTCAGATAATGTCAATCATTCATTCTATTGCCACCTCCTACGCTAATTGCCTAGAAAACCCATTATAGCAAGAATGACTGCCATCATTTCCTGCACTAATTGCGTATACAAGGGGTTGATGGTTGACCTTCAAAGACATAACACGTGCCATTCCGTACGCAAATTAGCATTTATCTTTCATCATTCAACGTCAACACACATTCCGGTAAATGTCAACCGACCAATACAATATGTATACTGGGTGGCCCTATTCGCTTTCGTGACTTCTAAGGTAGTGTTCGTTTAAGTTCTTCGACCTGACCTTAGTTTTAGGTCAAAAATTCATGTTCTACCCGCACTGTATCTATTCCTCGGTATTTCGCTTTTTTTTAAATAATAATAATGCTTTTTCTTTGTGTTATTATGTCACAATTATAGTGGGTAGCGCAGAATCATAGGACTTTACTACTTTAATTTACAATATCTTGTATTATTTATTTGCCTATGATTCTACCACTGGTCACTGCTTCACAGCAAAGCAGTTACTCATTTTTCCTCACGAGGTATGAGTGGACCCTGAACACCCAAGTACAGAGCAGAAAAAATCCTGTCCCGCCGGGGATCGAACCCAGGTCACCGTGCGTGCAATGTTAAGTGCGCTAACTCACTCTGCCATGGTGACTACTACCTCTGCGCTTTTTTAATATAGGTCTTCTTACCTCTTCTTACTTTTAATTTGGTGGGCTGCTCAACTTTACTGACAGAACGAGTGCTAGGGTCTGAAACGTGCCATCCATGCAGGCTTCCCCCCCCCCCTCCAAATTTAGCGGCGCTTTGACAAGGAAATCAGCCTGTCCTTCAGGCTGCTACACTGGTTTAATTTTAATTCTGAACAGGCCTTTGGGCCAAAACTGCAGGGCTCGCCAAGTTTCACTGTAGTGCATTGTCTCTTAGAATAGAATAAAATATACCTTGTTTATACTGCCGAGGTAAGACTGAAAAGTCCCAGCAGTCAAATAGGTCTTATGTATTTTATAGGATAAATATTTTATTCTTTAAAATATCCTATAAAATCTTAGGACAAGTTATGTTTCGAGTTTCTACTTTCAGACGTCTCCCCTGGGATTGAAAGGCCCAATGGAAAACCCAGTCTGTACCATTCACTACGTGTTATATCTTAATCAAGCCAAAACAATTTGACATTTGAGTTGTAAAGACAAATCATAATAATAATAACGTAATGAAAACTAGCGGCCTCAGTAGCTCAATCGATAAGGCGGCAGACTCGTAACCCGGAGGTCGGTGGTTCGACTACAAAGGATGGAAAATTTCAGTGATGATAGTAATAATATTCTTTAGTGAAAGGTACCACTAGGTGAAGTTAATGCTCCAAGCATTTTCTAACACCTTACCCTCTAAGTCTTATTATTATGTAGCTTTGTATAGTCACACATCACTCAAGTATGTAAGGAAAGATCCAAACAGTGGATGCGATTTGATCCACTGCCATCACTAGATTGTTTGGCTACACCCGAGTTACGGCCCGAGGCATGGCCGTATATTTGTTTTTCCTAACCCTACTCTACACAATGAGGCATTGCCGTACATCTTTTCGAACCGGAATTCGGCACTACAGGATTGTTCACATTACAGAGGCCTACAAATAGTGTACAGATTTGGATGATAGCTAACTTGCTAAAGTTGATTTAAATGATTCAGTAAAGTTGATTTAAATGATTGTAAAACCATTCTTGTTTTTTTACTAGGATATTCGAATAGGATATTAGGATAGGATGCAAATAGGATATTCGAACCATCGACCTCCGACTCAAGAGAAAGTGGTCTCAGGTACCTGCTACTAGATCGCTACGGGAAAGGTGTACTCTAACGGCTAGGGGGAAACACTACCTGCTAGGACCCTGGCTGCTAGGGGGAAAGATATACAAACTGCCAGGAGACACATAGGAGGAAATGAATGCACGCTAAGGTATCCCAGGGGAGGCATAAAAGGGGTTATTTTCTGTGCGAACCGTGCCAATGCCATACATGTGAGTGCTGCTCCTCCCTCCCATTTCTTTCTGTTTGCTTCTGTCCTCTCTTCTTAGAAAAAAATCCACCACTCAATTTTTTCTATTTCTATCTCTCTTTCTCTTCCGCCTCTCTTTTTCTCTTTTTGAAAAACACTCTCTCCTCTCTTCCACCTTTCGTTTATTGCTTTCTCATACCATGTGGTTCTCTTTTCAAATAGTATTCCTGCTGTTATACTTCGAGTTTCCATATCCTACTTCTTTATTTTCTGTGACCTCAACACCAGTTGTTTCCCAACCGACCTCAGTAGCTTGAACGGTATGGCGATGGACTTGTAACCTGGCGGTCGGTGGTTCAAGTCACAGTTTCAGCGTGGATTTAGTAAAGCGAGTTTGAGTAGTTGTGATATCACGTAAGTGATTAACACAAATATGATAACTTAGTTCCCTCACTGAAGTTAAGCAACGTCCAGCAAGGTCGAAACTTCCATGGGTGACTATCAAATTGGCACCCTCTCGATGCTAACTATTTTCTGAAGAAAAAAATGAAGGTAGCTAGCTGGTATGAAAGTTTCCAGCGAACAGAGAGTGAAAACTCCTGGTCTCGAATGACCTTGATATTAAAAAGATGTTCAGTCAAAAAGATATAAATAGTGAGTGTTGATCAAATAAAAAGAAATAAATAGTGAGTGTTGATCAAATAAAAAGATTAGAGAAAAATAAATAAATAGTGAGTCCATGAATAGTTGATGTACCAAAACTGTTCTGATACCGAATAGTTGATCTACCAAAACTGTTCTTATATCCATGGCGCGGAAAAGGGAGATTTAAAAATGTTGGTTTCCTTTTGGTTTAGTAAAAAATATAGTATATTTTCTATGTATATACAAACTATTTTGCAAAGACCAACTATTACAAAATAAAATGAAAACAAAAAATCGGTACAAAAGCCTCCCAGGAAATAACGTCCAAGTCAGGCGGACATGAAACTCGTCAGATACAAACCACTTTTTTGAATAGGGCCACAAAATAAATGAACGCAGGAAACATGAATTCGATATATTTTATTATTTTTATAATTCGTTTTGGGATGATAAACCTCTAGGGGTTTGGCGGAATTGTTGTACAACAAAAGTCAATTTATCAGTTTTGATATGCGTTAAAATAAATGGGAAACCCGATAGGAAAGTATCAAAAATATTGCATGCCGTTTTTTTTCTCTTCGGATTACGATGGATGGACCCTCCGACGCAATATTTCGATGACATAATTATACAATAATAAGACAATTTTTCTACTGCCCAAACACAGTTCGGACTGTAAAGTTCCTTTTCTTCAGCAGTAGAGCTAATGACACATTTCGGTGAAATTCTCGAACATATAACAAGAAAAATTCATAGGATCCAGAATATACGGATCTCAGCGATACTTGGACTATCAGACGAGTGCCTCACACTTGAACATAGATCCCTGTTCATACGTTGTGTCTCGAAAGCTATCAATCGAAGCAACAACAGAAAATGTAAACAAAGTTTGCAATTTCCAAGTGTGGATTACGCGGAAGTTTTGATAAGAATTCAATTTAAGAAAACCTTGAAAAACACAATTCAACTGCATCCCTCTAGAAGTCCGGTCGTCGAAGATATCTTTAGTTTTCAAAAGATCTATGTAGTCCAGTCGAATTGGAATTTATTAGTATTGTGAGCAAACAGGACCTTGTCCAGAAAACAACACCACAAATTTGCCGAAAAGGTGAAAAAAATGTTGTAAAAACCAATTATGTGTTAATAGTAATCGAAGATCTCCTAAACAACACAGTTAAAAGTCCTGATTATAGGATTCCTAAATGTACCTGAAAATCTGAAGTTAAACTATCCTAAAGGATAGAACCTTTTTTTTACAACCTTTAAATTAAAGCACGTGATTTGAACTGGTTCCACAACAACAAAAAAAAATCACTCTTATTAAGCAGAACCCACTCACTAACGAGTAAGTATTCGCCAAAGTTGTGAAAGTCTTGCCTGCTGTTTTTCTCCTAATGAACTGGACTACATGCACTCTTATTATCTAAATGGGGTTTATTGATTTGTTTTTCACATGGAAGAGAAGGTAGATTGCAAAAGTTTTCTGTTTTCAATTCTCATCAGTGAAAGCTGTTGGTCTTTTGTTTATTCTTCGGGCCAAAGAGGAAGAGAGAAAGAGGTTGGAAAGAGCGGGAGTAAGCGGAGAAGTGGCAAGCATGTGAGTGGGTTCACTTTTTCTGTTTCTCGAAACTTGGAGAAAGAAAACAGCTCACAAGAAAAACCTCTTCAGGGGAAGAGAGAGGGAGAGAGTTATTTATAAAACATACACGTCTCAGCATTTAATGTACGAAAGGAGTTTGGAATCCCTCCCTTACTTTGTTCAGTGATTCTTGCAACCCTTCTACCGGGAATGAAGTATTGGAATTGCTTCTCACATTTAGGAGTTAAAGGCACTGTATATGTATTATATTAAATATATATTTAATGAATAACTTTCGCAACCAAAAGTTGTAGTATATTTACACATAATGTAAAACAAACAAACATGTATACTGTATAGTTTACTGGTGTATACTATACATGGTGTATATAACTATAATGTTGATATATAGTATATTAGTATACGCACATAATATAAAAAGTTACATGTACGAGTATATGTAACTGCATATTTTGTACAGTATATTCATAATATGAAATTTTATACGTATACGATTCACTTATAGAGTTGGTTCTCAGTGGAGATCTCTGATAAGAAGTACATATTTCTTGTTTCTAAATACTTAATATTGATCGGAATTTTCTCAGAAACCTCGGACGAAGGATGCAAGAAAGGACTTCACCTAGAAATTTTCGTAAGCAGAAAGAAAAACTTCTCGCGCTTTTCGCCAATTTTTCCGCTAAATTTCACTCCTGATAGAATTTCCTCCACAACAGTGACACTGAAACTTGAACCATTTCTTCGGGACATTAAAAAAAAAAAAAAAAAAAACGAAGTACTATCAACGGCTAATGGCTGTACCTTCCGCAACTCTAGCTTTCGAAACGGAGTTCCTAACATTGCTAGCATTCGTTGTTTTGAGTTAATACGATAGTTTGCGATTCTTTTGTACCCGGGAACATTGTTTCCGCTCGGGAGATCAGTTATTTGCAATACAATGTGGATGTGATACATTCGGATGGAAAATTTTGAAGCATTTTCCGTTCAATTTTTTCAAAAGGCAAAATCTTTTGTTCAGTGTTAGTTATTTGACTTGTTATAATGACGGTTAAAGAGAGCTAATAATGTCGGTCACACGAAACAAAAATACTTAGTCCACATGATAGAATCATTTATATTTTTCCTCACATTTTCTTTCTGAAAAGCTGAAAAAAAAAAATTTGAGGGCATCGAATGTGTTTCAATCTTTCTTCGTTTCTTTGATTCTAACCCCAAACTTTTATTAACTTAGCCAAATCTTGTGAATTTTGCTTTTGATATGTGACTCACAACATACCAGATCACGATATTCATGCAGTCTACGAAATGAAATTATCGTAAACTTTACTTCTCATGTCCTTACTTCACACGTAAATTATGTTTATACCTAAAACACAAATCAAACACACATTTATATAATAAGTTTAAAAAAGTAAAGGTACCTAACGGGTACAAAAAAATAGGGAAGAGGTAGAAACAAACTACAAAAAGTTTCCTTCATAAAACCCAATCACGTAGAAGTTATACTTTGGGTTTCATTCTTTTTTAAGCTGAAAATATTTTCAGAAACTCCGAAAAGTTTTCTTTAAAAAAAAATCAAACGTAAGTGAACTTCACAAAAGGGGTGATTCCTGTGCCTCAAAGTTTTTAAGTTCGGAGACTTTTCAGGGGGAGACACACTTCGTTAAAACATCTGTAGACTCGAAGTTTATATGTACTTTGTCCAAACTCTTTCGCAAACATTATAGCCTAAAATCAACTAGAAAAGTAAATTGGGGGCAGAGTCTCTCATCAAGAAAGCGTTTGATCGATCGCTTTTCTTCCATGTTCAATTTATTTACTCAAGAAAAAAAAGTATCTGTAGATAAAGAAAAAGAAAACATAGAAAAGAAGGAAGAGGCAAAGTGTTGGGCACAGCAAAACACATCTTACACATCTCACAAGTCAGCGACGAGCTGATATAAATGCACATTAGCTTAAATCTCCTTGTCAGGAAATGAGAGAACGCCCATTGAGGAAAAAAAGGGAAAAAACTTGCAAAAAACTCAAGAAAACTGGAGAAATAACAACTCAAAGTCCAATAAAACATTCTGGAGGAGCACAACCCAGTGCATTGTGGCGGGCACAAGAAGAGTTATTAAGATGAAAATGAATGATCGTCCCACGGCTAATGACTTCCTGGGAACACATAAAAACACTTTGGAGCTGTCTTAATGTGCGACAATGATTTGTGGTTATGGCTTCTGCCGCTTGAATCCGCTCAATTCCGCCAATACCAGGGTGTCCCAGATTTGATGTACGAGATCCGCAAGGATTTTGGCATTCTGCACGAAGAAGCTGTTTAGCGAGCGGCACTCTCTCAAGCTGACGGCTGGGATGGTTTCCGTCAAGTGTTGGCATCACTTTGCTTCATGCATGTTGGGATTTTTGTGCCTAAATCTATCTCTCATGATTAATGTTTGTTTCTCAGTCGGAAAACATTAGAGAGAAACATGTTCATGATGTTGGAATTCTTAGAGGACATTGTCACAGATCTCGTACATGGTTGGGTGGAAGAGCTCAAGCAATTTGAGAATCCTGCCATTATAGCCTAAAAAAAGACAACAACAAAAATTTAATATAAGTATACGAGTATATCGTATGAAAATTGAGAGAAAAAACAAAATCTTCATCAATCCAAAAAGAAACTCTGAAATAAAGAAGAATTCCAGTCAAATCCAAAAGATAAGCCATCATTTTCTCAGGTTCCCTGTACATGATCAAATCCACGGGTACAAAGATTAGCGTTTGACAAATCACCATCGGGTATTTCAGATGAGCTTTACAGCTCCCCCGCTACTGTCCCGGTGCTTTTTTGCTACCATCTCAGTTGAACTTTTCAAGTTTATTGCTTGTCTCGTTCTTTCAACATGTCTTAATTCTTTTCTCTACTTGTCTTGCTACGTCTTTCTCTTGTTTAATGTGCGTTTTAACAACCATCAAGGACTGAAGGAAAGGGGAAGAGAGGGAATAAAGTAAAAGAAAGACATAATGTAACTTAGTTTAGTTTCTGTTGTATAAATTGAGGGCATGATCTTTTCCCCGCTGATTTCACGTGTTTTATGGTTGGAAAATGTTGTGTTTCTGTGAAATGTTGTGAGAGGGAGTTGATTTTTCTTGAACTTTCATCAATTCTTCAGCTGGGAATAGTAAGTACTGAAGATAACTTTATAAAGAGGTGGTCTGATTATTTTCACAATGAAAATCTCTTTAACATTACTGAAAGTCTTTTTTCACGTCTTGGACTACAATAATGATAATATAATATTTACACAACCCAAAAAGGAATTTGAGTCTCATTAGTTTCAATGTTCATGATATCAAAAACAACAAAAAATAAGAAACATTTATGCATTGGATGGGGTAAGAACCATATTCCCAACCACCATACCACCAAATAGGTATGTATCAATTTGCCTTATTCTGTGCACTTGTCCATCATTATGTCCAAGTGGCTCAGTGGTCAAGTTGTCAGACAAGTAATCCAGAGGTCGCAGGTTCAAAACCCAACCGAGACTTAACAAATTACTCTCCCATTTGGGATTTGGTATATTGGGACTCATTACTACTAGTCGATCAGTATAAACAGGGTATTTTTATTTATGTCTTTAATTTGACAAATGGACTTGACATAGTTATAATACCTATGAGTGACCCGTCAGTAAAAAAAAAAAAAAAAAAAAAAAAATACGATTAGAAATTAGATATCAAGGGGGGAAAAAATGAGTTTATTCAAATTTACAATGTTATTTTTATCTTTTTATTTAAAAAATCTGTTGAAGTTATTTTTTATTATAAATGTTATTTTTGTAGTCCTTACAAGGTGGGTGATTTCCACCAATTTCCCGAATCATCCGTCTGTAATGGGTTCAGGGACAACATTTGGTACTTGTAGGCGTTCCAGTAAAAACAGAAAAGTGAGAAGTTGTACTTTAGTATCAAATAAATGTTTTAACGCCAATATGTCTAGTTCAGACTTCTTGTTACATTTTAGAGAAAAAATGTCAACTCTACTTGAGCATAAATTTAAATGATTTTATTTGATAAAATCGT
The DNA here is from genome assembly GCA_024516035.1 of Bactericera cockerelli. Lineage (NCBI taxonomy): Eukaryota > Metazoa > Arthropoda > Insecta > Hemiptera > Triozidae > Bactericera > Bactericera cockerelli. The sequence goes on along the minus strand of CM044958.1, from coordinate 9,495,014 downwards.
GTTATCACTTGTCTGAAATCTGTAACTCGAGCGTTTTATTCAACAACAACAAAAATTCCATTTTTCTTACAGAGTTTTTTTTTCTTAACTTGATTTTTTTACTTCTTTTTCTTTTGCAAAATTTGCAAGGATGTTGCGTGCACCTTGTTATTTGTCTTGAAATTCCACAGAATTCATTTATTGAATTCTGAATTTTTCGAATTTTGAATAATGCAAAACACGTTTCAGAAACACCCGGACCCCCAGACCCAGCCTACTTACAGCATCGAGGTCTTCCATCCGTACCTTTGAAATTATTTTCTTCTAAAAAGAGTCTAAAATTTAAAATTGTATCATGCTCGAGGGAAGAAAACAAAAAAAAAAAAAAAATCTCGTAAAACTCACGATCCCTTTTCAAAAAGAATTTTCAAAAACTGCAAAAAAATAAATAATTAAGATAAAAAGGAAATGCTAAAAAAATAAACACTTGATTTTTTTGCGAGAGTACGAAAAAAATATTTTTAATTACCTTGCGCTAGTTTTTTGAAAAAGTAAGGAGGAGCACATGGAGGTTATAGTGAATGGAGGCAAAGGAGGCTAGGATAATTAAAAGTAAACATTACCAGGAAACTCGAGTATTAATGAAAACCTCAAAAATTAGGGCAGTGGAAAATTAGCGGCCTTCCTAATAAACCTAGCTACTTGGTTGAACCATTAAACTACTTTTTTTATTCTTATGTGACCCAACCGAGGCTGGGTGATGTTTCGTGAGTAGCAGGAGAAGATTGTAAGTTTCCTGTAAATGGAGATAAAATCCACGTCCCAAACGTTTCAATTTTTAAATAAAATTATCATATTGGTGTGAATCATTTTAGTATTATCTCATCTACTCCAAATCGCTTTACTAAATCTACACTGAAACCGGGACTTGAACCAACAATTTTTCGTTCATTGAGGTGGGTCAATTTTATCATAAATAAAAATAAACACGCATTGATTTCAACATTGAACTTCCTACCTCCATTCATCGGTAGAACACTATTCAGATGCCGAGCACAAGGCACATCCACTACCCCAGATATTATGCTGCTCATTGCATACATGCATCTTTGAAGGCGAACATAAAAACACCACTCCTATACATAGAAACCATACGTATAGCAGACGAGATCTAGCATACCATATGGATCATGGATGCGCAGTATACGACTTTATGAACATGCGGCTTGTGAATATAATAAGAGTGGTGTGCTCAATATTGATTCCACAAACAAAACGGAACTCTGAAATCGGAGCGATAATAAAATTACTTTTTTTTTTACAAAAACGAACACAATACTTCCGATTTCTATGTTAGAAATTTTCGGAAGTAAAATACTTTACCCAAATTGTATCTTCTTCTTTCGCTCTACTTTTTCCCAAACCTACTTGAGGTCAGCTTGATTTAGTCGACTTGTTTCCACCTAGGTCTATGGCATCATCCCTGTTTCACACGTTTTCTCTCAAATCTTCCTCTACTTCATCTCTCCACCCACCCTTAGGCCTCCCCTCTTCTTCTCCTTTCCCTCCACCTCTAGTTCATAACTTAATGGTATGGTAATTTTGTAATATGAAAGAAAACAGATTTTCATTTGGTTCAAGAAGAGTTCGTTGCATACTCAACGATATAACCAGGAACACTGCTTCGAGACTCCAATTTCTCTTCGTCAATCTTGAGCTTGAAATATAGAAATCCCAGCTCGAAGCAGAGATAGACTTTGAATATAATCTGCGAGAAATACATCTCGTGTTGGATCCACTCCTCATCTGCCATCTTGAATTTTTTTTTTCATGAATAATTTACTTTTTCAACTTAACATAAAAAAAACTAGACGGGAATTGGACAGAAAAGTTAATGAGAGTAAAAGAGCGAGATGAACATGATCTCCTGTCTCTTTCTATCTTTTCCTCTGCTCTTCATTTTTCTCATTTTCTTTCCCTCTATCCTCTTCTCCTTTGCTTTTTTTCTCTTCTTATCCTCTGCTCTTCATTTTTCTCATTTTCTTTCCCTCTATCCTCTTCTACTTTGCTTTTTTTCTCTTCTTATCCTCTGCTCTTCACTTTTCTCATTTTCTTTCCCTCTATCCTCTTCTAATTTGCAATCTTTCTCTTCTTATCCTCTTATTTTTCTCTTTCCTTTCCTAAGCCTTCTCCTATTTTCCTTCTCTTCTATTTCATACTTTCTCTTCTTTTTTTCCATCATTCTTCTCCTCCGCTTTCTCATCTCATCCTTTTCTTCCTCCGCTTTTTACTTTTTACTTTCTACTTATTTCTGCTTCTCAACTTCCTCTTACTCTTCTTTCTGATCCTTTTCCTTCTTCTTTACTTTATTTTCTTCTTCTTTTCTCATTCTTGTTTCTTTTTTGTTTTCTTCAATTCCTTTTTTCAATTTTCTTTTTTAATCTTAATCTCCTTTCGCTTTTTTTCCGTCTGCTCTCTCTTACACCATTCTCCATCTTCTACTCCCAGCTCATCCAGATTAATTCAAATGACTTAATGTCAAATTACGTAATCTGAAATCCCATTTTCCATGCACTTACCACTAATGCCTCACACAGCTCCAGGATGAGTATTAATACGGAACCAAGAGAGTATATGTCACTGAGGAATAAATTTAAACCGGACCAAAAAAAAAAAGAAGAAAAAAACAGGGATTTCAGTAGATTAAATGCTTTTGGAGTGGATGGAGAAATAAATTATAAATAGGACGAAAGATACTCTGTACCTATTATTATGTCTGTTTGTCTATGCATGTCCCATGTTCCATTAAGGACATGTTTGTTAGTTTGCATAACGAATTTCATAGAATTATTCCGATACGTTATCATGCAGCTGAACAAAGATTGAAATTGAAACTGTAGGCGTTCAAAAGAGTTAAAAATATTTGATGCATACAGAACCATAAAGTGCTTTCCAAAACTAAACGGATTATATTATGTTTCCATTCAAAATAACTAAGACCCACTTCTCTATTTGAATTACTCCTACACGCCGCCATGATAATTCTGTTTAAAGCTTCATTTGAATTGTTTATAAATCACAACTTGCAATAGAAACAACTCATGTTCCCCCCTCCCAGGAAAAAGCTTTCTTTAGAAAGCGCTGATAATTACAAAGAGGAGAGAGAAGGAAGACGAAATTAATACACGCGGAACAAAAGCCTTTACAGAAGGCCTACCCCCCTCCCCCCATCTGTTTAAACTCTGCCCCCTTCCCCCAACAGGAAGCCTGTCTTAAACCCCAACTCCTCCCCCCCCCCTACTCACAGTAGGCCTGTCTTCACACCCTCCTGCCTCCATCGGTGAAACTTATTGTAAAAATCAATTGTTTGGAAAATGTAAAAGCCGACATTATGTAAGAAATCCGGGGACAGAGTACACCTCCATAATAAACCTCCTTACCTCTCTCTCTCTCCCTCTATAACTCGCTCAAGTAAATACCCCCTCATTTTCTTCTTAAATTCTCACCCCCTTATACCGATCCCAAACCTCCACCTCTCTCAAAACTAACTCATTGGGTTGGATGCGTGGATAGGATCTCACCCAATGCTTGGACTTTTTCTTATTCATTTGTGACCACATAATAATTAGACTCTGATTGTTAGGTGATGATGGAAGTTATTTGTGCATTAACTCTGCCTGGTGGTTACCTTCCACTAAAGATTTTTATTACTTTCCTTATCTTATAATAAGGAAAGTATTGTATTCGTCGAAAATTTGACCTACCCAGTTTTTTCACATTTCTGGACGAATCATAGCCTCAGGATACCAAAAAAGTTGTTTTCATTACATGACTTTACCTTCATCTCTCATATCCCTCTCTCACTCCCTCCCGGTCTCTCACTCCCTCTTGAGTGCCTTAATCAGGAATAACCTATGGATAGACAAACCAGCTAGGGCCACAGATACTAAATATTACAAACTGTAGGATAAGTAGTTATCATACTAGTGTTAATCAGAAATACTCAAGCTCGCCTTAATAAAAATTAACAGGGACTCGATCGACTAACCTCAAAGCTATGAGTCCGCCGTCTTATCGATCAAACTACTGAGGTCGATATAAGGAAGCAAGACCGCCACAAAACCAACAGATCCGCCGCCAACTGCCAACACAACTGGCGGAGTCATACGCCCCCCCCCCCTCCCCCCTTTCGGCCGGTGAATTATAGGAGCCCATCACTCAACCAACCGCCACGCCGTCCCACGTTATCTCCGTGATTAATGAGAAGAGAAAAATAAAACACCAGTTTAAAGTTTTTCAGAAAAAAAAAACAAACTTCTCCCCGGTTTGAAGAACGGCAGATCATTATGAGGTATCGAACAGCATCAGAAATTTGAGACCAATTAAAATTTGTTTATAATGGATGATCGCTCCTCTCAGCTTACTCCTCTACTGTTCAGTCACTTAGTTTTTTTAATGTGCTTTTTTAATACCCTTCACAACTATGTACATTATGGAAGATTGATTTGGGTGCAATATTTTTACGCTTTTATCTCTTCATGTTGCTGGAATCGCATTATGCTTTTGTCAGTCCCGGTAGATAAATGGTCAAATTGTCGCGCGTCGGTGTGGTTATTTAGAGGTCGCGGGTTGGAAACCCAGCCGGGACAAATTTTCTTTCCATTTTGGATTATAAACAGATAATAAAACCGTCTTGGACTTTTTGTTGGACTAATGTGACTTATTATTACCAGTGTTGACAAAATAAATACGGCGATAAAAGAACGCTCTCATTCATAAGAACCTACCTGAGCTGTGAATGATATTTTCGAGCTTTCCGAATTACATTTCTATCCAAATTTTCTGCCTTTTGGCTTCAAATCCCCGCCAGGGGGGCTTGACATGGGAGACAGAGGGAGGCCTACACACGAGTGAAAATTCCCCGCCTGGATTCGGCTTATGGGTTCCCCGGCATGTTGGAATCGCGAGGCAGATACGTAAGATACATTATTAAATTTCCTTACGCCATATCAGTCTCTCCGGCAATAATCTGCCTAACAGGATGTGTCATTTCCACTGTATCCTCTCTCTCTCTCTCTCTCTCTCTCTCTCTCTCTCTCTCTCTCTCTCTCTCTCTCTCTCTCTCTCTCTCTCTCTCTCTCTCCTCTCTCTCTCTCTCTCTCTCTACTTCACTTCCACATGTATGTGTGCTCCCCCCCTTTAATCTTCTTATTTTTATATTTATCTCTCTCTCGGCACACCTTCACTTCTATGTATGCCATGTTCTTCCTTTATCTATCTCTATCTCTCTCACTGGCTATCCTATAATTTTTACCTTAAGTTCATTTCCAAATAAAATTCCAAATCACTCCTACTCCTCTATCTCTCTCTCTACTCTCTCCTCTCTCTCTCTCCCTCTCTCTCTCCCTCTCTCTCTCTCTCTCTCTCTCTCTCTCTCTCTCTCTCTCTCTCTCTCTCTCTTTCTCTCTTTCTCTCTTTTACTCTACTCCTACTGTACTCCTACTCTACTACTACCCCTCCTCCTACTCACAAACAATTTAGCTATTACTTTAGTTTTATATTTATACAAAAATGATCATGTAAATAGACCTTATAATAAGGCTCTATATTTTCAATAAATAAATACTCCTCCTCTATCTCCTACTCCTCCTCTTCCTCCTCCTCCTTCTACTTCTCCTCCTCATCCCACTTCTGCCCCTACTCCTACTTCTTCTTCATCTTCATAAACTCCATATTCCTTATTTTTCGTCTTCCTCCCTCTCTCTCGGTCTCTCTCACATCTCCAGAATGTCAGCCCGGTATATTTCTCATACCAGCGGGAAACGCGATGAGACTCACGTGAAAATATTTGGATAACAATGTGAAATAATGTCATTACAGCACACTCAGCCTTCACGTATGATAGACGCGTAAATGTAATAAGAAGTGATATCATTACAATTTTATACATAATACATATAATTATTCATCTGTATGAAGAATGTATGTATGTAAAGGTAGGTAGATTTTATATTTTAGGATAAACAAGATGGTGAGAATTTAGGAAAGCCGAGCATTTAAAGTACACATAATAATTGTATGAGAGAGAGAGAGAGAGAGAGAGTGGTTTTTCATAAAGAAGGGTTGTATATATGTATATAATTTATGTAAGATATATCTAAATAGCACTAATAAATGTGTTTCTTTGTGTTATTATATCACAATTTTAGTGGGTAGCAGAATTATAGGACTTTTCCATATCTTTTAATATCCTTACAACTTATTTTTGCCTAAAATTCCACCACTGGTCGCTGCTCAGTTTAAAACTCATTTTTCCTCACGAGGTATGAGTGGACCCCAAACTCCCAAGACCAGAGCAGAAATAATCCTGCCCCGCTGGCGATCGAACCCAGGTCACCGTGCGTGCAATGCCTAGGGCGCTAACTTACTCGGTCACGGTGACTTCTTGATGATATATCTAAAGAGATATACATATACATATAGGAGGAAAGGAAGAGAGAGATTGATAGAATGAATTGTATTTTAAAACTTTTTTCTAATGGGCGTTTTTCATACCTCGGTCAAGGAGTTTGATCAAATTCATAATTCATAGAATTATTAAAATAATAGTAACTTTTTTCTTTTATACGGCCTTACTTAACCTATCCCAAACACAAGATCTGAAAAAGACACACAATGTTCACATATCTACAATGAAAGTAATATATTTGGAAGTGAAAACAGGAGACAAACATAATGTTGCAGAACTAGAACACCCTTGGAATTCATAAATTGCAGAAAAATCATACCAAAGCTTCAGCTAGGGATTACTAAGAGCTAAAAGCCCATACTTGGGAAATATGTCGCAATTTTCAAAACCCAGGCAATATAAAAATGTCAATTTTACGATCCCAATATAAACAAAAATGTCACAGTTCCAAAAGCCTAATCTAAGAATTACAATTGCCAACGAAACATCCCGCAGCTCCGCAGGGTAATGCAATGTCGTATGAGTCCCCTACTTACCTACTTACGTGGTGAGTTAGGGCAGTTGACTCTATGCCAAGCTTTTAGTCGGGGCTAAGCACCCCCCTTCCCCCGCCTTACTCCTAGGAGAGCCTTTAGAGAGATAAAAAAATTGAATGGACATATTTCCTCGCCTTCAGTACCTCACTCTCTCTCTTTCTTTCTTCTTTCTTTCCCTTTCTCTCTCTCTCTCTCTTCTCTCTCTCTCTTCTCTTCTCTCTCTCTCTCTTCTCTCTTCTCCTTCTCTCTCTCTCCTTCTCTCTCTCTCTCCTTCTCTCTCTCTCCTTCTCTCTCTCTCTCCTTCTCTCTCTCTCTCCTTCTCTCTCTCTCTCCTTCTCTCTCTCTCTCCTTCTCTCTTCTTCTCTCTCTCTCTCCTTCTCTCTCTCTCCTCTCCTTTCCCTCTCCTCTCTCTCCTTCTCTCTCTCTCTCCTTCTCTCTCTCTCTCCTTCTCTCTCTCTCTCTCCTTCTCTCTCTCTCTTCTCTCTCTCTCCTTCTCTCTCTCTCCTTCTCTCTCTCCTTCTCTCTCTCTCCTTCTCTCTCTCTCCTTCTCTCTTTGTATCGCTTTTTCCTTTCTATGTCTCTATCTCTTAAAAAAAAGAATAAGTCAGTAAGATGCCGTATTTTTCTTTCTAACCAAAGTTAACCAAAAGGGAATAAAATGAACCAAACTGGAAGCAAGTCATTTGAGTCTCTATGTACAACGGAATCGTTGAGCAAGTTCCTTAAAGCAAACCAAAACTTGCTAAAATCTAGTACGAAAATACTTCAGAAACTTCTCTTGCGTATCGGAAAATTGGAACAGTGCCCCATCACCACAGAGCATTATTGACAGGTCAATCGGTAGTAGTCCATTGTTTACACGTGCAGCTCACAAAGTTACAAGTGGCAACAAAGGAGGCCCTAGGGGGGAAGGGGGGGAGAAAGAGATAATCATTGAATTGAAAGGGATTCCGACAAGATGCAAACCGCACGCTGATTTTAATTGGGACACGGGGCTCCAACAACTTGGACGAAACTTTTCGTTCAAATGAATTTCAAATTTAATTACTAAATGTAGAATGTGAATCTGGGGGAGAGGGGATATGAAGTGTCTGAGTAAATATTAGAATTGCAACCACGACAGAGAGGAGAGAGCTGACGTGTTTGTTCCCCAGGGAACACCAACATTTTTGACTGTCCTGTCAAAAATGTCCTGTCCAAAAATTTGACCAACTTGCTTGACTGTCCTGCGAGACACTTAGAATATTGTTCATAGACAATTGTACCCTTAAGTAACGAGTTGGCCAAAGACACAAAAAAAAAATGAAAATAATAATAAATAATAACTAATGAAAAAAAAAAAGAAATGTCTGAACACCTGTCTGATAGTTTGATTTGTATACTGTGTCTTTGGGCAACTTATGTTAATAAAAAATAAATTGAAATTTATTTTTTTTCAAAGTGCGGTATTATTGCCTGAGGCAATCTCTACCATCTAACCCAAACAAGGATGTGTTTATCGACTTTCTTTGTGAAATAATCTCATCACTCACTTACTAATTTCATAGGGCCATTAGCATCTTATACTTTCTTTTTTCCCCACACCTACTTTTGCTGGGGTCGGCATTTGCTCAATGAACCCTTTGCTTCGATATCTTTATATTAAAGCTTCTCCCAACAACCTAATAAGGAATTTCACACATATCCAACAATACCTATCAGAGCAGATGACAGAGATACCCAGATAAACTCGAAACTTCTAGTCCAAACAACAATTTTTTTTAAATTTTTTTTTTTATGATTTACAATTGACAGATATACAAAGCTCTTATTAAACTAGCTCCGAAGACATTATAATGTAATTATAATAAATGGTAGTGTAAAAGATTTTTTTTATTAATCCTAATATTATCTTTCTGTTAATCATAAGATTAATATAACAACTACTCAAACCTGGAGTTTGTACTGCTTGGGATTCGAACCACCGACCTCCAGGTGACGAGTCCGCAGCCTAATTGATCGAGCTTCTGTTGGTTAGAAATCACATAGAAGGAGCGACAACATTTGAAGGGGCCACGAAACTCCACCGAGCAAAACTAACCTACTACCAATCATTCTAACTCACCTTTCATTCTATAACTCACCTTTTATCTAACTCACCTTTCACTCTATAACTCACCTTTCATTCTAACTCACCTTTCATTCATCACCAAGAAAAATGAAACAAAACTTATATTATTACTAAAAGAATAAAATTGCTGAGTTAAGATACTTCAATTTACTTGGCAAAAATCCAGAAAAGATATTCTTTAAAAGTACATTATAGCCAGCGTCGATGGCATGTTGAATACACCGGTTCCCTTCAGAACACCGAAGTTAAGCGACATCCAGCGACGTTAGGACTTGGATGGGTGACCATTCAAATTCTAATTCTCGTGACGCTGGCTTTTCCCGGCCCCACTCAGGCTGGGTGAGGTCAATGTGAGTAGCAGGTTTGTGAGTTTCCTGCGAATGGAGGGTAAAACCCCCGTCGTGATATGACCATGGCAGTTGAAAGCGACGTTAAACCCCACTTAAAAAAAAAAAAAAAAGTACATTTTACCTGCTCTTTCAAAAGCCATAAAGATGCATAAGAATATCAATCCTGCACTATTTCATAAAGTTTCTTCAGTTCTTCATACATTAGAACAAAATGACCACCTCAAAAACAATAATAATATGCTCCCTGACCCTAGGACATTTAAGTCCCATTATTACAGAGTGGGCTATCATATTTGTGTTGTCACTTTCGTGGTATCACAACTACGGGACTTGAACCACCGACCTCCAGGATACAAGTCCGCGGCCTTATCGATCATGGTACTGAGGTTGGTTACAGATAGCAGTAGGTTCTTATATTAGAAGTTTTTCTGTGTACTTATACAAGCAAAGGCTCTCTGACTATTTAAATGTGTACAAGTGTACGTATGTATATTTACATTATTTTTATGTATCATGAGTTTAATACATAGAGATTATTGTACAATAATAAATGTGTACACGACAATCATGATAATCTTTCTTTTCACTCGCAAAATGTTCCCTTGTCTTGCATATTTTCCCTCACAATCGTCTCCCTCCTGATTAATTCCCCTGCATGCTCCCCACACAATACTCTACATCTTCACCTCAGCAATCATAATTCTCATTTCTCTTTCTCTAATGCATTTTCCATTTTCCGATGAAAAGAGGAGGAGAGAAGAGGGGAAAGGGAGGGGGGGGGAGTAGAGGGGGAGAAAAAGGAATTTATAGGGAAAATGTATGAGAGAGGAGGGAGAGGGATTGAAGCAAAAAGAGGGAGTGAGAAAGATGGTATGTAGGGATAGGAGGAGAAAGGGAAAAAACAAAAGGAGGGGGGAGGCTGTAGCGAGAGACATTGTGGAGACAGGGGTAGTAGGAGAATACTTATAGAAAGGAGGAGAAGAGATAGAAGGTAGGGTAACTTATGTATCTAGGAAATCGAGGGGAGGGAGAGTTTGAATAAAGGTATTGAGGGGAAGGAAAAGAGGGGAGAGTTGGAAAGCTAAGTAGGGGAAGGCGGGAGGGAACACCATTTATTAAAATGAGTGCACTTAGCACTGCTTTCTCTTCCCCTTCCTCGCCCGCGGTACAAATCTTTCCATATTGCAGAACTTTGATTGAACACTCTTCAAATATGGAGCGAGGATTATGTGAGGGGGACTATATTGAGCACTCCCCCCCTATCAACTGACTCAGAGGTTCCCAAACCTGATGTTGTTTGACTGCTCGGTGCAGACATATGTTGGCTGTTGGGGCTCTACAACAGAGGCTACTTAGACCCGACCTAATGAACGACGCTAAAACGGAGACTGTAACTATAGTGGTGTTATTACCATGGTAACAGCTAATCACAAAACTGAAATCAGGCACCATAGAAACAGTATCCACCACAGCAGCGTTCATTAATTCGGACCTTACTGAAATTAGATCCTTCCTACCAAACAAAATTTCTCTTTGAGTCCGTAAATCCTTCCTACCAGGTACAAGTCAGTCACATAAGACTTACCATAATACTGGACCCCCAGTTTCAACCCTCCCTAGTGTCAAAATTGGGCAATGGACCACTTTTAGTACATAGTACACACATACCTGTAACAGAATAAATGAGCATATAATCAATATAAATCAAAGTATACCAGAAGTGCCTGAATTTCACACAATTCTCCACCATCGACTCAAACCACCCTAACACTAATAAGTAATAATATTTATATTTTTATTGAATTCTTAATCAAACCGCAGGATGTTGGTGGTATAGTAGTGCATGTTAGCGCAAAGGACATTCATTTTAACACTACGGACGTATGCAGAGTTTTGAAGCCTATATGATGGAGCCCTGAGCGTGTTCGAAAAGCTTTTATCCCGAGCCCATAGCTATTCCTATCCCTAGGGTAGAGGATCAGATTTCCAGAAAGTGTTTCAGAAAGTACGGAACTCTATCCGCCCTGTCTCCCTGAACATATAAATGTAAGAAGGCACTTCCTCTCACTGTCAACTCCAGTTTCAGCTGCAAGTGTTGATGAAAATTGGGCTCAATGTAGAGAGGAAACAAAATTTGAATTGGTTTGTCATTGCTAGAATGTGGTCCTTGAAATAATAAAAAAAAACATGATTATAAAGTTGTAATTTACTTATTTGTATCTCAGCATTTTGTGACATTAAAGTTTATATTTCTTACTTGTACACTGTACAGCCATATTATTAAAAATTTCAAGTCAAATACAAAAATTTAATGTTTATTATTTTTTTAAATGTTTTCGGTCCTCCGCTCCGTTGGAGCCGCTTAAATTTATAATAACATGAATAATAATTATTATATACATTTACAGCGTTCAATTAAAATATTTCCTTCACAGTCACTACTCTCTTTTCCAATGATCAATTCCATCTTCATACCCCAACAACGACTCCCCGATCCTCCTTTTGATGTATAATTGGTATTTTGATGTCCCTCTCTCATAATAAAGTTATGCTCTTATACAGTCTCACCCTTACAACAGTCAGATACATCCTACTATCAACATACCAAATTCTCAAGGTGAAAACCTGAATAGTTCAAGGTGCAGGGAGAGGAAAGAGGGAGGGAGGGAGATGGGGAGGGAGGGAGATTGGAAGGGAGGGATATTAGGAGGTGTAAAGGAAATTAGGAGGAAGGGAGGGAGATGGGGAGGGATGGAGGAGAGTGGTAACAAGGAAGGTAAGTAAACCATAAATCTCTGGACGCTCAGAACCAGCAAGGAATTGCAAAAAACCCCCTCCTCTCTCTCTCTCTCTCTCTCTCTCTCTCTCTCTCTCTCTCTCTCTCTCTCTCTCCCCCCTCCCCATTCCCAAAGTCCAGCTGATGTATAAGAGTTTCAACTTTCCTGCAGAAGAAACAACACGACACGAACTTTACTCAACTTCTGTGTTTCTCCCCGGTATTTCATGATTTATTTGGATTATTTATTCAGCAACCAGAGAGAATAAAGAGATTTTTCTTGGGTGCTGAGAAAAATGGGGAACACTTTGGACCTGAGGACGAGAGCATAGCACAGCGCTTGCTCAGGACGACTATACCCGGCCCAAATCAGGCTGGGTGAGCTTCGCGAGTTTCCAGTGAAAGGAGGATAAATCTTCCGTTTCGAATGACTTAAATTTTAAGCAACAATAAAAAAGACGGGTTTGTTTTAAGGAAAAAAATCAATATAATATCCGCTTCTGTCTGCGCATAACTATTGTGTTTAATACTATTATGATTCTTAAAGATAGAAATTGGGTTTGACTAAGTTTCGTAGCTTTACGAACTATCGTATGGAGGATGATGGTTGCTAAACTTTGTCTCATATTAGAAAAGAGGCTGCTGACATAATAAAAGCCACTTTCATCAAGCTCCTCATGGGTTTGAGGAAGCAAAAAACAAAATAATGGCATCTACTGAGTACCTAGCTTATTCCCAACTCTTTTTAGAGGATGTGCAGTAGTGTGCACCATGTTCAGTGTTGAGAAATATTCATTACGTACAAAATTAACACTTTTTGTTTTTAAACTAAAAAATGAAGTTTTTTTTCAAAGATACAGAACATTATAAACTAACATTAAAGTGTAATAGTTATTTTATTTAATTTTATGTTTAATTACAACTTATTACAACTATAATATACATATTTGAAGAAGTTTTTCAGGGAGAAGACCAGTGTCTCGCTAGAGGACTATAGACTAGCCTACCCCTACAAGCCAGGCAAGCTTGCAGTTTCCTAAGGTTTAATCTTAATATATAAATGTCAAAGTCACTGACTGACTGATCATCGCTCTACAGCCCAAACCGTAAGTCCTAGGAAGCTGAAATTTGGTAGGTAGCTTTGTCTTATAGTCTAGATGTGCAATAAGACGGGATTTTTCGAAATTCCCACTACAACACCTGCCATTGGCGAAAAAGGACTTTTTGCTTTCAGGGCCATGCCTCGGCCCGCAAAGCGGGCGACAGCCCGCTAGTGGCTTATAAAGAAAAGTAAAAGTCCTCATGATGGTTGATCGTATAATAAATGAGCATATAATCAATATAAATCAAAGTATACCAGAAGTGCCTGAATTTCACACAATTCTCCACCATCGACTCAAACCACCCTAACACTAATAAGTAATAATATTTATATTTTTATTGAATTCTTAATCAAACCGCAGGATGTTGGTGGTATAGTAGTGCATGTTAGCGCAAAGGACATTCATTTTAACACTACGGACGTATGCAGAGTTTTGAAGCCTATATGATGGAGCCCTGAGCGTGTTCGAAAAGCTTTTATCCCGAGCCCATAGCTATTCCTATCCCTAGGGTAGAGGATCAGATTTCCAGAAAGTGTTTCAGAAAGTACGGAACTCTATCCGCCCTGTCTCCCTGAACATATAAATGTAAGAAGGCACTTCCTCTCACTGTCAACTCCAGTTTCAGCTGCAAGTGTTGATGAAAATTGGGCTCAATGTAGAGAGGAAACAAAATTTGAATTGGTTTGTCATTGCTAGAATGTGGTCCTTGAAATAATAAAAAAAAACATGATTAAAAGTTGTAATTTACTTATTTGTATCTCAGCATTTTGTGACATTAAAGTTTATATTTCTTACTTGTACACTGTACAGCCATATTATTAAAAATTTCAAGTCAAATACAAAAATTTAATGTTTATTATTTTTTTAAATGTTTTCGGTCCTCCGCTCCGTTGGAGCCGCTTAAATTTATAATAACATGAATAATAATTATTATATACATTTACAGCGTTCAATTAAAATATTTCCTTCACAGTCACTACTCTCTTTTCCAATGATCAATTCCATCTTCATACCCCAACAACGACTCCCCGATCCTCCTTTTGATGTATAATTGGTATTTTGATGTCCCTCTCTCATAATAAAGTTATGCTCTTATACAGTCTCACCCTTACAACAGTCAGATACATCCTACTATCAACATACCAAATTCTCAAGGTGAAAACCTGAATAGTTCAAGGTGCAGGGAGAGGAAAGAGGGAGGGAGGGAGATGGGGAGGGAGGGAGATTGGAAGGGAGGGATATTAGGAGGTGTAAAGGAAATTAGGAGGAAGGGAGGGAGATGGGGAGGGATGGAGGAGAGTGGTAACAAGGAAGGTAAGTAAACCATAAATCTCTGGACGCTCAGAACCAGCAAGGAATTGCAAAAAACCCCCTCCTCTCTCTCTCTCTCTCTCTCTCTCTCTCTCTCTCTCTCTCTCTCTCTCTCCCCCCTCCCATTCCCAAAGTCCAGCTGATGTATAAGAGTTTCAACTTTCCTGCAGAAGAAACAACACGACACGAACTTTACTCAACTTCTGTGTTTCTCCCGGTATTTCATGATTTATTTGGATTATTTATTCAGCAACCAGAGAGAATAAAGAGATTTTTCTTGGGTGCTGAGAAAAATGGGGAACACTTTGGACCTGAGGACGAGAGCATAGCACAGCGCTTGCTCAGGACGACTATACCCGGCCCAAATCAGGCTGGGTGAGCTTCGCGAGTTTCCAGTGAAAGGAGGATAAATCTTCCGTTTCGAATGACTTAAATTTTAAGCAACAATAAAAAAGACGGGTTTGTTTTAAGGAAAAAAATCAATATAATATCCGCTTCTGTCTGCGCATAACTATTGTGTTTAATACTATTATGATTCTTAAAGATAGAAATTGGGTTTGACTAAGTTTCGTAGCTTTACGAACTATCGTATGGAGGATGATGGTTGCTAAACTTCGTCTCATATTAGAAAAGAGGCTGCTGACATAATAAAAGCCACTTTCATCAAGCTCCTCATGGGTTTGAGGAAGCAAAAAACAAAATAATGGCATCTACTGAGTACCTAGCTTATTCCCAACTCTTTTTAGAGGATGTGCAGTAGTGTGCACCATGTTCAGTGTTGAGAAATATTCATTACGTACAAAATTAACACTTTTTGTTTTTAAACTAAAAAATGAAGTTTTTTTCAAAGATACAGAACATTATAAACTAACATTAAAGTGTAATAGTTATTTTATTTAATTTTATGTTTAATTACAACTTATTACAACTATAATATACATATTTGAAGAAGTTTTTCAGGGAGAAGACCAGTGTCTCGCTAGAGGACTATAGACTAGCCTACCCCTACAAGCCAGGCAAGCTTGCAGTTTCCTAAGGGTTTAATCTTAATATATAAATGTCAAAGTCACTGACTGACTGATCATCGCTCTACAGCCCAAACCGTAAGTCCTAGGAAGCTGAAATTTGGTAGGTAGCTTTGTCTTATAGTCTAGATGTGCAATAAGACGGGATTTTTCGAAATTCCCACTACAACACCTGCCATTGGCGAAAAAGGACTTTTTGCTTTCAGGGCCATGCCTCGGCCCGCAAAGCGGGCGACAGCCCGCTAGTGGCTTATAAAGAAAAGTAAAAGTCCTCATGATGGTTGATCGCACATAGAAATATGTGATTCAGGACGAGCCAACTTTCAAATAAAGTTGGCTGGATACCATCACTCACCCCTCCGGCTGTAACCAAGCTGGCTACAACAACAACAACATATTTGAAGAATGGTAGAGTATTCTATTTTAAAATAAGAATTGAACCTAAATTCGCATTTCCATTACAAGAACCTAGAAGCACGGACTAAGTACACTAGAGTTACTCGACTTCTCGGGTATTATATTTAACTAGTATTAAGTATTGTATTTAATTTTCCGTTTTAATTACAAGTATTATGCGCAACTCTTTCTTTTCCGCTCTCGCACAAAAGCCTGGAAGATATTTACCTCGACAGGAAGAGAATGGGGGAGAGGAAGTAAGGAATGAGAAGACTGGCTTGTTTCCTGTGTCGAGTGTCTCCAGGAATTCGAAATGACGGAATCCTCTCGCAGGAAAGTGATAATTACAGCGCAACATTTCAACTTGAGGAGAGAGAAGAAATTCGACTCTTGCTGCTGTATCCTTCGGCCCAACCCAGGCTTGGGTGAGCTAGTTGGTAGGTTTCCAGGCGAATGGAATGTACAGAGTACCTGTCCCGAAATGATGACTTGGGCAGTTGAAAGTTATAATGTATTATTGTGGAAGTTATAATGTATTGTAGTTATAATGTTTAAGTTAGTTATGTATTATTTGTACTTTTCACAAATCACACAGAGTACTTATCAAGTCTGGTACACATTGTAGTCCATCGAACCCGCGACCTCTGGTCCCTCTGGATTTTGACTACTGAGCTCCTGAGACTGACAAATGATGTAGAGTAGGTACTACACTCAACTACAGCTCCTGAACCTTGTATCAATACCATGAGCAAATTAAACAATCCTCCCAACCCAAACTGAACCAGACAGCCCACCATGCATTGCAAGACTAGCATTATTTCTGTTTGTATATTCGACCGCCATGAGTAAACTAAAACTTAAATAAAAGACGCCTTTAATGCTGGCTCAGTTTTTCAAACTTTTTATTAATAAATTACTATAGCTTTTTTTTCCTTGAAAGTTTGAAAATTATTTATTATGAATTTAATTTATGTATATTTTTCTTCTCTCTTTTTTTCCGTTAAAAAAGCAAAACTTTTTTGTCGTGTTCAGCCACCATCATGAAACTTTGGGGTTTTTTTTCAACTCGTTAATTATTTTTTCTATAAATATTGATTTATTCTATAGGTAAATTTAGTTTTTAATATGCGACGTATACGGAGTGTAACAGAAGATCAGTTTATACTACTAATAATAATTGACTCATGCTTAAATGCTCATGTAAGATAAGGTAAAAGTAACTTTTATTTGTTGTTTTTGACACGATAGCATTACAATGTTCAATACAATGAAATATACAAAGTAGAAAAAAGTTTTTTTTGCTTTTAATAGTATTTGTTCTGGCATTATTATTATGTAATCATATTCTTATATATGCATTGTGTGGGATTCGAACCAACGGACTCCCGAGCTACCTGGATCACCAGACGCGTTGATTAATCATTCAGCTACCAAATATTTTCATTATTGGTAATACAAAGATACACTCTGTATGTATTGGGAAAATGTTTTTAATGAATATTTCATCGTCAATTGGGGTGTCGCAGAATTATTAATTTAGTTCCAGGTTTTAAAATTCGCGTGATTCGAAATTTTAATCTCGCTTGCAAACTTTTTTGTTCGCCACTATTTGTTTACAAATCCGCATGCTAAGTAAATTAATATTAGATTTGATGTAATTATGTATAATGCATATCTTCCTAATCGTGGATTTTAAAAGAGGACCCAACGAAATTGACTTTATAATTATGTTCTTCTGTAGAAAACTGATTTCTCTGGAGGCAAGAGCTAGCGCAGCGTCGCGCGTAAGCGTCGATAGTACGTTATGCAAGACTTGGGTGTGTGACCATTCAAATTCGAACCCTCGTGATACTGGCTATTTCCGGGACCACTCAGGCTGGGTGAGGTTAATTTGAGTAGCTAGTTTGTGAGTTTCCGGAGAATAGAAGGTCGTGATATGACCATGCAGTTGAAAGCGACGTTAAAACCGAAAAAAACTCTATTCCAATAGGAATAATTAATTTTGTTTCTAAGAAATACCATCAGATGGGTGGTAGAAGATCTGAAACACAGGACCTTCGTCAGAACTAAAAATGTCGCCCTGTGATTAAATTAAGACACAAAATGAAAGCGAAATTCGAATTAAAAAAAAAAAATCAAAAGAAAAATTTAACTTTATTCCTTTCTCATTTTAAAACTCTGCTCACTTCCTTGACTTAATATTAAATACTACCCCCACCCCACCCCTTTTTTGGTCACAACCAACCCTCAGGTTACGCTTTTTTGATGTCTTCTCTCTTTCTCCCACACTTTAGCTTGCCTTCTGTCTGTCTGTCTCTCTCCCCCCCCCCTCTTTATTCTCTTTCTCTCTCTTTCCTTTTACATTCTATTTACGACCATAAAAAATACTTTTAATTTTCAAAGAAAAAAATTAAGGTAAATAAATTTCAAAGGAGACTATTTGAAATATAAAATTCAAAAATCTTCAGGAACGCAGAAAGGCCACAGTTCAAGACCTCACCTAATGAGGTCTATCAATATTACGTATCCTGTTATCAGTGGAACTAAACCTTGTCTGGAAAGACACGTATAACCTGGACCCCGCGTATGAGAACTGCTTGCGAAGAACAAATAGAACAGAAGTGGAAAGAATTTAAAGAAGAAAAAATTGAACATAAAAAGCGAAACAAAGAAAATGTTGGAGTAATAAAAAAAATTTAGGTCGCTGCTCACTCTCGAAATAATTCCTTTTTTTCCGAAAAAAAAATCTTGAAAGCATTTTGCTATCTAAAAAGTGTTTGAAATAAAGATCGCTAAAGATTGTTTTTATAGCACAACTCTGGAAGATCAAAAAGTTGAACCGTCGACGAAAGCTGGAAGCGAATTCGGAAAGTTTTCAAATAAAAGGGAAGAACTATCGGTGACTTGTCTGCTACTCCCGTGGGATGCAGAAATCTAATGATTCAATTATGTTATTGGAGTGGAAATAATTGGCGCAGTCACAAGACGAAACTTTCAACGTGTAATTGTAAACTTATCCTTCTCGAGACGAAGAACGAAAAATGCTAGAACTAGTCATAAACTCTTTCAAGCTCAAGAGAAACAGAAGAATTTTGGAGAGAAAAATTGTAGCTGAAGTAAAAAAATAAGAAGTCGCTGCTTCTCCAAAAACAGATAGGTACGAAAAATATCTGAGTAGAATACAAGAAAATTTTGTATACATATACACCAGAACAAAAAGAAGTTAGCGCCTCAATTAGACAATTAACCTTTTCCGCAAAAAACATTATCATTCACATCAGTGTACTCTTACAATATAAAACACAAAACCCTCAGTATACGATTATTCTGAAAATGAAAAACTGTAAAAACATGAGAAAATGATCGATTGAAAAAAAATTAGCTAACAATAACCATCACTTCAGAGATAAACAGAGAAATATTACCAGCTTACAATCTACAAGAGTTGTTCGTTCTACCCAGAAAGCTGATAAAAAGGTCTCTGTAAGAATGTCAAGAGATGCCTTTCGGTAGGCAGGGTAAGTGGGTGGGTCGGGTATATTCAGAAGGTCACATACTTGAAATGCTGTCTCGAGGTTTGGTGGAGGAGGAGTTGGTTTTATAGCCTCGTAGATAAGACTCTCACTTACAAGTAATTTTACAAGTGAAGTAAGTAAGTAAGTGAAGTTATTATATTTGTATCACAACTACTGAAATCTCTTAGTAACTTCTCAATAAACTCGCTTTATTAAATCTACGCTGAAACCGGGACCACCGATCTCCAGGTTACAAGTCCGCCGCCTAATTGATCAAGCTACTAATTTTACATGTATCCAAAACGACATTTGGTTGCTAGAATGACACTTTGAAAACTTGCCACAGTCATGACTAATTATTCGAAACGTCTCTAACATTCACCACCACAGTAAGAGGTCTGAAATCACAACATGAAACACACACACAAAGAGGGTCACGGCGAGATTACTGGAAACCTCAACAGAAGTCCCGCCCTCGACTGAGGGAAAGTTTCGTCGCTCCGTTAATCAACCCCCGACACTAATGATACCAGAGTATTAGCACAACTTTCGGATAATTGCTGCAAGTTTGGAAATTTCAATTAAATATTCTTTAAGTGAAGAAGATAAAGAACTGGAAAGAAACGTTTTACGAGCTTTTGTGTGTAAATAAAAAAAAGAGAGAGAGAAAATCCCCCGGCGAAAAACTTCCATCGAAATCCGAAGGGAGACGAGTTGGGATAGAGAGGGAAGAGAAATAGAAAGAGAAAGAGAGAGAAAAGGAGAGAGAGAGAGAGGGAGAGAGAGAGAGAGAGAGAGGGAGAGAGAGAGAAGGAAGGTGGGTGAGAATAAGTTGGAAACTTTAAAGTTTAAGAATAACAAACAAAGTAAAAAGTCATTAAATCTGCAATCTCTGCCACCCCCGGGCTGTGAACCCGGTACCCTCTGCTTTCACTGATGAGGGCATTAGTATGTGTAAGCCGTCTCTCTCCCTCTATTTGTTTTTTTCTCTTTCTCTCCGTCTCTTTATACTTCTTCTCTCTCTCTCTCTTTCTTTAAAACACTCTCCTCATTCTCCTCCCTTACTCCCTCTCCAATAGGAGACATATCACGTAACCTAGTTCGTCATGAATTTACTGGCTAACTTCTCCGCGCTACTAATTAGAGTTTACTTTAAGGCGAACTAACTTCACACACATGAGGACAAAACGATGCATAGCTTGTAAACAATATGGAGGACGTGCCTCACTTTGCATTTCTCAACACCCTCCACTTGCACCAGCAGTCATTGTACGATGAACTTTAAAAGTGACCTTGTCGAATTTCAATAATGGAACAGAGAGCCCCAGGAGATCAGAAAAGAGCAACGCGAAAAAAAGTTTCGAAAAAGTAAGATGAACTTTATTACTACACTTGACTTGTCTTTTTTCAGTTAGAATTATTTCTTTCAGTTAGAATTATCATATTCTTATGTCACGAAATAATTGGTTTTTAAAATAATATGTGACTCTTGTTCATTGTAACACTGACTTTTCAAGACAACAAAAAACATACAACTAAATTTACCGTTATATAAACACTGAAGTTTCTGGGAGGCGTTGTCCCGCGAAACGACCGTTCCGCTTGATCTCTGTCATGAGCAGGCATGGCCTGAACATTTTAGGTAAAAACAATTGATAATGTTGCCCTCACAAACCTGTTAGCACGGATAGCCACACTTACCAAAAAGGAAAATCGAAATTTCAAATTTCAAATTTACAAGAAGAACAAATGATATTAATTTCTCCTCTCTTTCGGGTGTTATACTTCTTTCTGCTTAACTCCCTCCTCTTCTTTTTGACTCTGTGTGTCTCTTTCTTTAGCTCTTACATCTATTTCTTTCTATCTCTCTCACATTCAACTCTAGCTTTCTCTCTTTCATTCTTTTTTCTCTCCTTCTAACATCTCTCTCTCCTTCACTTTCTCTCTTCCTCTCCATCTTTCCTTCACTCACTCACTCTCTTTCTGTCTTACATTAATCTCTCATTTTAGCTCTCTCTCTCTCGCTCACACCCACACCCACACACACACTCAGTCACATTTCCTCCTCTCCCTCTCCCTCTCTCTCCCCCTCTCTTTCTATATATCTCTCTCTATCTGTCACTCCTTCTCTCTCACTCACATTTCCTTCCTTCCTCTCTCTCTCTCTCTCTCTCTCTCTCTCTCTCTCTCTCACTCACTCAAATTTTCCTTCTCTCTCTCTCTTCAGAGAGAGTCCTTCCCTCCCCTCCTCCACTATCCCTTCCCTCTCTTTCTCTTCCAGGAAGATATGCTTATTACTTTCCAGCGCAAGTAATGAGATGCCCGGGGCTGTTCTTTTCACTTCTTTGCTTTTCGTCAGAAATCTGTGAGGTGATGGAAATTAAAGAGGAGAGGGGAGGAGTGAGAGGAGGAGAGGGGAGGAGAGGGAGGGAAATTGTAGGGAAGTGAACACTGAGCAATGATGAGTAAGAGATTATATTTATCATTATTTCCGTGTCCTTTTTCACAGTGGTGGATAGATTAAATGGACGCCCTGAGCCAATGACTAGGTTCCTACCATTTTATATAGAATTTCTTAGCTATACAATATATACTTCCAGAAGTACTAAATATATTAGTAATTGTTCAGTGGCCGTGAAATAAGCCGAGATGGTGATCTGGGCTAATATAAAGGAGAGGAAGAGAGAGAGAGAGAGAGAGATGTAGGAGAACAGGAATTATAATACAAGAGGGACAGAAGGAGAGAATATTTTTTAATCGTTAAAAAAAAGAGAAGAATCTCAGAGGCATTTTTTCCTTTCTTACCAGTAGGGAGATGGAGAGAGGGAGGGAGAGAGAGAGGGAGAGAGAGGAAGAAAGAGAGAGCGAGAGAGGGAGAGAGAGAGAGGAAGAAAGAGAGAGGGAGAGAGAGAGAGAAGGAGAGAAAGGGAGAAAGAGAGAGAGAGAGGGAGAAAGAAGGAGAGAGAGAGAGGAAGAGGGAGAGGGAGAAAGAGAGAGAGAGAGGGAAGGAAGGAGAGAGAGAGAGGGAGAAAGAGAGAGAGAGAGAGGGAAGGAAGGAGAGAGAGAGAGAGGGAGAGAGAGATAATAAAGAATGCAGAATTGATGGATAAGGCAGATACAAGGCGAGCAGGAACGGGAGAGATGAATATCAGGAGTACGGCTTTCCGTAGTTCCGGATTGCCCAGCCCCAGCTTATGTATATGTTTATGTATACATATATGAAGGATCTATCCTTGTTCATTGCAACGGGTAGGAATGGCAAGTATGCGGAATAGAGTCCTGTTCTCTTTCTCCTTGTGTGTCCGAGGGAGGGCAATAGAGAGGGGAACGGGGGAGGCAGGAGAATGGGGGAGAGAAGGAAGGGAGGGAGGGGGGAGGAGAGATAAGAGAGCCGAGTGACAAGGTGGTGGCTCAGGAATCTCCTCCAAAACCCGAGTCGCAAGTGTGGTGCGGAAGAAATGCCGTAGCATTAGCCGCTTGATCAATTTTGTTATTTGTTAATTTTAATTTCATGTATTAATAATATATATGTTATTTTGAAAAAAAACTGAACAACATAGTTTAATAATAATAATAAGTGTAACTTTCTAAAAAAAAAAAAAAAAAAGCAATAATATTTATCATGACTCAAGAAGACAGAGATAGGAGAATTAGATATTACTCATTCTAATGAAAAGTGTTCCACTTTTGTTGATGCAAAAATTCCAGATGTAATTTTGCGAGAGCTTTATCATTACACTTCGCAATAACTTATCTGTCACTGAGAATGACCCGCCATCCGCAAGGGAACATAAAATATATTTATGTTAATCTGACCCTCGAGAAATACGAGCGTCAAACTGTAGGGTACCATCCGCTATGAATGGTACTTAAAATATTCGTTGTTTTAAGTTATTATTCTGAGCTAACTGAGCTTTTCTGGTTGGAAGATTATTTGAGAATATTAAAGTTCACGTATTTCACAGAAAAAACTAATAAATAAGAGGGTTACCTAGAAAAGTTATCATATTTTGTCACAGATATTTCTTTTACTATATTTTTGCTTAACTATTGGAACTAGAACCACCGACCTGAATATTACAAGTACGCTGCCTTATTGATCAAGCTACTGGGGTCGGTTAGAGACATACCTTTTCTGTGATAAAAAAAGTTACCATATTTGTGTTAATCACTTTCGTGATATCAAAACTTCTCAAACTCGCTTTATTAAATCTACGCTGAAACCGGGACTTGAACCACCGACCTCCAGGTTACAAGCCTGCCGCCTATCAATTAAGCTACTGAGGTCGATTTTCTGTGAAAGACACAAGAGTGACGTCCAAATTACTCAAACTGGAATATAAAATTCCGGTAGCTTGGGACTCGAACCCATGACCTCCAGGTTACGAGTCTGCTGCCTTATCGATCAAGCTTCTAAGGTCGACATAGATTTTTCCTTCTTTATTACAGATAGATACTCAATGTACACAGAGTTTCCAAGCTCCAAACAACCTCCCATTTTCCAAAAACCCACTCTATTCGTTCAGCTTTTCCATCCATCAAACGCGGCGGTAAAACGTATTATTCTTCTGGTGTCAAAAACATGTCACCGGTGTAAAAAATGCTACCGTCTCAGCAAAATCCAGAGCACCCTATCATTCGCATCAGAGGGAGAGACATATTTCATTTTTTTTAAAGGATCAGAAAAGAAAGCATCATTTATGTAAGAGAAAGATAAGAAGGAAAAGGAAAAGTCATCATGGAATTGGGTGTGGAAGTTGTTAAACCAATATGTTTTACTTGCATGAGGAATATGCGACTTTAAATTTGTACAAAATGAACATGAGATTATATTGTATTCAAAAGCTTGAAAAATAATATATGTTTCTAACCAGCAATCTTGCATTGTGATTTCACAAAAGATATATAATTATATGTGCAATGCACAGGATCAGTCGCCCCAGGAGCAATGACAAAGGGTTGGGTGGAAGAGATTGCCATAGGCAATAACCCCACCCTTTAGTTAGGACATATGTTTTATATATTTTCTATTCTTTTTTTTTTTAAAAATTGTATAATATTTATTATTTCTATTTTTTTCATCGTTAAAATAATTATTTGTATGTACAATTGTAGATATTGTCCATTTATATCTAAAAATAGTGTTGTAGAATAATAATAATGACTGTTACTGATAGTTCAACAATCCTTTTTTTTAAAAGGTAAGTGTGCCCCGGAACCGCTTTCGCATTACTTCAGGGCACCAATTTTGTTCGATATCAAGGAAGGGACACGGAGGACTGTAAAAGCCGTGGCCTTTGACTAGTTGGTTTTCATGAGCAGTGGACTAAATAATTATGAGGGGGCTATTGGTTCCGTTCACTTACGGTTGAATGATAGAGGTACCTTTACATCCACGCCATTCCGGAAACGGAAAATTTCAGTCAGAAATTTCCGCTCCGGCCGGGATTCGAACCCTTCTGGTTCGTTCAACAGTCCTGGACAGGTCTAAAACTCGACTTGACCTCCTCTTCTCGTCCAGAAACAACCACTAGAGCAGGTGCTGTAACCACCGAGTCGAGAGTGCCTTTAATTGATAGCGTCGGCGTTTAGCGACAACAAAACAAAAGGTGCGGAGAGCAACTTTCTTCGTAAACACCACTGGGAAGGGGTCTCGCCTTCTAAGAACACACCGGGAAACTTACGAAATGAAATGATATTTAAATTTTATTCATTGGAAAAGGAATACGAAAGATCAATGGGAGTTTTCTTTCCATTTGGGTGTTTCATTATTGTTTTCTCCGACCTCAAACACAGAGAGAGAAACCAGACCTTTGCGAGAGAGAAACAGGGGACTGGGGGGATTTTTCGGAAGGGGACAAAGTTTAGGGAGTATAGATTGAGGTGAGGGAAGAGAGAGATTATTTGGGAGGGAGATGCCGAGGGAAAGGGGGGACAAAATAACTATTTTCTGCTTTGAACTCCAAAGTCTGTGAAGTGGGAGCGCTGTAAATATCAAAGTTCCTACCATCGCACCAGGGGAGAGGAGGAACCCAAATGTTTTCATTGTGGTGTGGTTTTTGTCTCCTGATCTGTTTGACTATTTCTACTGGATTTCCTTTACAATTAACTTTGTTATAGTGTACGATTTCCTGAGAATATTGCTCTTAATGCTCTTATATTATTGACCTGTGAAATATAAACAAGAACGAGGAAAATTAATTTTCAACAGTAATTTGCAACTTGCCATCTAGTAATCCTTTGGTTGTGAGTTTGGAACTACTGAACAATTTTGTAACCAAAAAGCGTACAAAAGTATATACTCCAAAATTCAGTGCTAGTTAGCTTCTCTTCTAACGCGTGAGCTTCATTTAGAGAAAGAACAGTTTAACCATTAGACACACCCAGTATAGCTGTAAATGTTCACAATGACCACTCGGCACCCTGTATAGCGAAGACGCAAACTTTGTGCAGAAACGAGAGAAAAGTGCAAGGAGATCTAATTGGAAAGCGCCTCGTAAGTCTTGCGAATGGTATTGAGAATTTTGCAATTCGAAACAATTTATAAAATAAATATGCAAATAGTGGCGTTTTCTCTTTCTTATTTTCTCCACTTCTTTTGCTCGCGATGGCGGCTCAAGTCGGAATGTCACTTTTGTAGATAAAATTTCCACATCATCTTGAGGAAAACAATAGGATGAAGATTTTTTTTATTGGCATTGGGCAAAAATAACCACTTTGTTTATTTTTTAATATCACATTAATGATAACATTACACAAATAGAGAGGTTAGTTGGTGACATGGATATTCAGAACTATTACCTGCTGATAAGAGCAAATAAGCTCGAAACAGCTGTCCAGGTATGTTCTGATATTCATGTACATCTAGTACAACTTCTCACTTTTCTGTTTATACTGACTGGTTTATACAATAAAGATTACATTATATTTTTTAGGAGAATGAAGATCATATTGGTGGTAACTGGTAACTGTTTGTATTGAGGAACTTTAAAAGTCTTCGCGGGCAGTGTGGTTAAGGTACGAGTAATTCCAAATGTAACCATCACATTGGTTATCAATTTCACTTGCACTCCTGCAAGATTAT
Source organism: Bactericera cockerelli (assembly GCA_024516035.1). Lineage (NCBI taxonomy): Eukaryota > Metazoa > Arthropoda > Insecta > Hemiptera > Triozidae > Bactericera > Bactericera cockerelli. The sequence goes on along the minus strand of CM044958.1, from coordinate 9,468,360 downwards.
GGAACGTGACTGCAGTCTTTGGTTATGCACACAGTTACACAGAACATACATATATATTAGATAGGTTAGTTCATTGCATGATGGCATAGCTATTCGGCTGATGAGTTTTTTACTTTTTAATGTATAATATTGTTTCTATTTTTTCATTGTTATAATAATTATTTGTACTGTACATAATTATTATGTCTTCTTATCTAATAAAGTGTATAATAATAATAATGAGATCCAACTATTATATAAAATACCTGGACAGCTCGAAGCGGCTGATATTTATGTACTCGAAGCAGTCCAGGTAATTTCTGATAATTATGTACATTATTGCACATTTAAGTATAATTTCTCACTTCTCTGATCGCACACCCCTGCAATGTTGTTACACACGCCACCCGCAATTCTCGGGGTGTTTTTTCCCTTTTTTTCTTGGAGAATATCATTCCAGTTCCAGTAATAGATTTTTATATCGTCGACGGCATGGGAGGTGATATGAATAACTATTATGGGGAGCATCATCCTAATGGCGATATTATACGCTTTCATTACGGAGGGGGTAACAATGCTATGTCTTGTTCTGCATAGAACACGGTGTATATATTGCTGTATATATCAATATCTGTGTGTGATCGGTGTATATTGTAAAATACACAATACACCATGATAGTTTGTATTTTCTAACATGATTGTGGTTGTATACACATGCAATACTATTGGTGTATATTGTTATATGTATACACAATACCTACACCATATAAGTTTGTATTTTTTAACATGATTGCAGTTGCATAAACATACATTACTAGGGTATAAGAGATGGTAGAAAAATTGCTTAAGACTAAAAAATTGCTTAAGAAGGTCTTTTATATCAGTCTTATCTCCCTATAAAATATTATTATTATTGATACCTATGGCTATTATTATGAAGTCAGGGTTGTCCATTGTGAAATAATAAACTTTTTTTTTTACGCAGATCATAGGAATACCAAAATTGAAAATTCCATGTTACCCTCTAACTCATAATAACGCCTTCCCCCCACTTTTCATCCAGGATTCATTCGTTCATCCAAGATTCATTTGCAAATAAAAATAATTACTCATTACCATTTGCATATGTTAAAATATTTGCACTAGCTGTCATAATTAAATATGCTAATTCCTATCTAATTTCCTTCCCTCTCCTTCACCCCTTCAATCCTCACTCAGTCTCTTCCTCTTTTTATCATATCTCCCCCTCTCTCTCTCTTTTCCTCTTTTGTATTATCTATTCTCTCTCTCTTCCTATTTTTATCATATCTCCCTCTCTCTCTCTCTCTCTCTCTCTCTCTCTCTCTCTTCCTCCTTTGTATTATCTATCTGTCTCTCTTCCTCTTTTATCATATCTCCCTCTCTCTCTTTATTCCTCTTTTGTATTATCTATCTCTCTCTCTTCCTATTTTTATCATATCTCCCTCTCTCCCCTCCCTCTCTCTCTCTCTCTCTCCTCTCTCTCTCTCTCTCTCTCTCTCTCTCTCTCTCTCTCTCTTCCTCCTTTGTATTATCTATCTATCTCTTCCTATTTTTATCATATCTCCCTCCTCTCTCTTTTTCCCTTTTTGTATTATCTATCTCTCTCTCTTCCTATTTTTATCATATCTCCCTCTCTCCTCTCCTCTCTCTCTCTCTCTCTCTCTCTCTCTCTTCCTCCTTTGTATTATCTATCTGTCTCTCTTCCTCTTTTATCATATCTCCCTCTCTCTCTCTATTCCTCTTTTGTATTATCTATCTCTCTCTCTTCCTATTTTTGGTACTTTATTATCTCTTATATTTTACATACCTACCTATTAATTATGTTCATATATTACCTTTATTATGAAATGTCGATTTTGGCTTTAATCTACTTTACCTTGTGGCATTACTAATATCTACTGCGGCAAAATACTCCATCCAAAATAGATTTTCTATTGATATGAAACTATGTATGTATTCAAACAACTTTAATCATACCAATTTTAAGTACAAATTAGTTTAAGTTAGTTAGGCATTAACAAGAGAGGAGCAAATCTCCATTATAAGTTAGAATTAGCTTAGGAGATTTTTTATTGTAATTTAATTATTAAAAATAAACAAGCATTTTATTCAATTCAATTCAATTCAATATCTTCCTCTCTCTCCTCTCCTCTCTCTCTCTCTCTCTCTCTCTCTCTCTCTCTCTCTCTCTCTCTCTTCCTCCTTTGTATTATCTATCTATCTCTTCCTATTTTTATCATATCTCCCTCTCTCTCTCTTTTCCCTTTTTGTATTATCTATCTCTCTCTCTCTCCTCTTTTGTATTATCTATCTCTCTCTCTTCCTCTTTTGCATTATCAATCTCTCTCTCTTCCTCTTTTGTACTATCTCTCTCCCACCGCTTTCTTCATCCCCTCTTTATTCCTGTAAATCCCGAATTCATCATCAGCACGTTTGAATTTCTTGCTTTGTTTTTTGAAATTGGATGTGCTGATGTGCTGAGTAAATTTAATTATTTTAATTATGTTGATATAACGATCCTGGCCGTTAAAATTCCTCTCTCTTTCTCTCTCTTCCTCCCTCCCTCCTTCCCTCCCTCTCTCCTACTCTACTAGTGAGCTCCTACCCCTCTTCTAGTGTGGACTCCACTTATACCGTTCTACCAGTATACCGTGTGTACAAAGAACACTCAACACATATTTTGTTTTTCGTAATAACTTCAAAACTATACCCAACACTGAGCTATCCTCTTATTTTTCCGTGTCCGTCAGAAAAGCACTGTTACCAATCTTTCGGTGGTGGAAAGATTGTATAGACGCCCAGGTTGGATACCTATATGTCCCGCAGTAAACAACAGTGATGCTCTGCAAATGTAATCAACAAAGATCAATATGTTCTAAAATATGCCCCTATGCTGCAGGATACCACAGAGAAGAAAAATGCCCATTTTTTCCATTTTATAAATATTAGTTAAATGTTAGTCGCTTGCATTAGCAAATCCTGTATATTTAATCCTGTTTCATAAATCGCCCTTTAAAATAAAATAAAAAAATGTTCGGAATGTTGTGGATCACCCGGTACTCCATTTCTCCACCACTGGCATCTAATACATCGCGAACATTTGTAACGCGAGTGCCCCCGCTTTCCATCCGCTCGCGTGCCTTGAAAGAGTATTCATTAAGCCAAAGTAATGTGGATTCGACGGCAAACTGTTCAGCTCTCCGAGGATTAGAAAGCAGGTTTTATTGCCTTCCAAGTTGTACATGTTCATGGGCTTTCCATATTGCTGTGTGTGTAGTAGGCTCCTAGCACGCCCGGCCCAGGAGAAGTGGGCTGTTCCTGCCTGTTTATGTTTTGGGATTTTGAGATTTATGTTTCATGGAAACTGTTTGTAAATCATTGTTCATTTATTTATTCACTTATATGGGTGGACGCTGTACTGAATTATAGGTACACTAATTATCCCTGACTAATGAAAAATTATACTAAATTGCCAAAAGAAAAAAAAATAGCTAATGTAACGTATCATAAAAGAATAAATAACAGACAATCCAGGCGAAAAAAAAAAAAAAAAAAAAAAAAAAATTGAAAAAAGCAAGATAAGTATCATGAATCACCCCATTTATTTATTTTTTAATATTTTAAAATATTATTCCTAGATATTAAAAAAAATCTGAAATTACAGCTAAAAAATAAAGTCTCTAAATTGCCGCTACAGAGTTTTTTTGTGAAATTGAAAATGTAGGCAAGTCTAGAAACAAACAGCATTTTCCTATATTGCACAATACATTCAATGACAACGAATTTTCACCACCGTATTATAATTCGTCACACTCTCTAATTTACGTCTTCGTGGAAATCAATGCAATTCAACATTTTATTGAAAAGGTCCCTCTCGCTCTCTCTAAAGAGCATCTTTAGGAGTCTTCCCATTTCCTTCATTCTATGGCGGTGGACTTATGACCTGGAGGTCGGTGGTTCGAGGCCCAATTTCGGATAAAAAATATTAGTGGAGTGAGTTGAAGCAGTTGTGAAAGTGATCAGCACGAATATGATAAAGTTTATATTTTGCCATATGTAACTTTTTAGTTTCCTCTTTTGAACCGTCCACAGAAATCCTGGGAAGACAGGAAACTTCAGAATTTCACGCAAAGTACTACTTCGCCCTCAACAGAAACAAATTAATAAAGAGTGACAACCGAAAAGGCCGAGACCCTTTGTTTGAAACTTATATAAAATTCCATTAGACTGAAGATCATGGGAGACACACATAACACATGATGAGAACAAATGAAAGGAAACAATTCTCTCATATGACAACCTATCCGAAATGTGGAGATGGAACGAAGAAGAGGAAGAGGAGGAGGAGTGAGTGACAGCCAAGATTTCTTCCGCTCTGAGGAAGAGTTAGAAATGGAAATGAAATTCCAGCTGAACTTGTGTGACTGCTCAAGAAAAGAGGCCTGGAAACCCTGACTGCTGATTTCTGGAAATTATTATTAATACGCTACTTCTATCTTAATAACAAAGCAACTTTTTCATTTTAACTTGTCACAAAAACACATGATGGAAACTTTTTTCTCTCCTTTTTTCTTTCATTTATTTTGCGCTTCGAGCAACATCATCATTTTTTTTTTTTTTTTTTTGCTCCTCGTTCATCTCTTGTGTACTCGTTTGCTCCCTTGCAGATTTGCTAACTGGCAAAGTTGTGCGAAAGTTAACAAGCAGGCCTAGCAGGCAGTGCTTTCTGTTTCCGAGCCAAATCATTAGGGTCGCCGTTCTCAAGTTGTTCCCTTATTAGCTAGTTCCACAAGCCCTGCGGCCCTTAAGTTCTGCCTCCCGCTTCTTGAGAGAATTATAGCTGATGAAAACTGAGAATGCCTTGTTCTGAAGTTTTCAGTTGAAATAGTATGTTGTCCTGATTTTTTCCCACGGTTAATTTTTGAAATGTAATGCTTCCAATCGTTAAAAATAATATTTTATCGAACCTAACAAGGACACATTTTTTGCAAATTTCCAGTTTGTGCAATTCCATGCCTTTATTTCTTCTGCACAAGTTACTGTGCCTTTCTTTTTTTTCTTTCGCTCGATTACAAAAAAAATCTTCTGTCTCTTTGTGTGCAAGAGTTCTTTTGATGCTCTTTTTTTTTTAAAAAAAAAAGAAGGTCAAGAAAGAGAACTTTAATTTTTTTCTCCTTTAAGAGGGGAGTGAGTGACGGAGAGAGAGAGAAACAGAACAAAGTTGGCATAAATTGAGTTGAGAAAGGTCTGGAAATCATCTCTTTCCCTCTCATTATTAAAAAACTAACGTTTTTCATAGAGTCTGATTCATAAATAAAAACTCCGTTCAAATATTATGCTACGAAATCCAACAGGAGTTAAAATAAGTTTATTGTCAGGATTCGAACCAACACGCCTCGCGTAATCCGGATTACCAGTCTCCATATCTGACCACCATAAATATTGCTTAGGTTCAGAATAACGTAGCAAGGGTGTTCTGAACCTTTTATTTATCATGTCAGTGTCGGTACAGAGCGGACAATCAAGAGACTCTTGGCTCGAAACCCATTTGTGTCTTTTAAACTTGAGACTCCCTCAGAGCGGCAGTCTCACCCTTCGATACCCGGCCCTGGATTCAAAGGAAAAGCTCGGAAGCAAACAAAGTTCCTTGTATATCCTTTTTTTAATTCTTCTGATTGAAATTTCTGATTTCAACCCTTCCCTTAGTTCATTGTTTTTGTGACATCGGGAAAAAATCAATTGTTTTTCTTGTTCAAACGAAAAACTCTTCTTTTGGAATGACAACTTTTTTTTTTCTCTCTCTCGATTGTTTTGTTGCAAAAGTGACAGAATGGACGCTCGCCTCCTCTCGCCCTCCATTCTATTTTCTTTTGAATTTGCGATCTCTCTCTGCACTCTCTTTCTCTCTTAACAATACTCTCTCCCCTTCCTCTCTCTCTACTCATCCACTCAGTTAAAATTCTAATCAAAGACATGACACTCTTCATTATTATTATTATATTCACAGTACAATGAGCTTTTTAATGGACTTGTCCAAATGAAAAGGACTGTCTAAACTCTGGACAGAGGGTCAATTATTATGTACTTGTGAGCGTGGATTTGACCACACCAAGCAGGACTAAAGCGTCTCTAGTCTTAATTGGGCAATGTATAATACATTGATTTCATCAAGTCTCAACGAATAAGATGGTTTGGTCATGTGCAACAACGCACGGAAGAATCGAGAATGCCCAAAAAAAATCTTGTATGCAAAAATATACAGTACCAGGAAGAGAGGAAGACCCAGGATGAGGATAACGTCACTAAGGATAACTGGTAAGGTAAGGTAATACATTGATAGTTCAGATGGAAAAAGATAATTATTGACTCGTGTCGGCTCTGTATGGAAAGCTAGTCAAAAAAAGTTTTACCTTTAAATAATGAAAATTTACTTTCAGTTTCTATTACCTGTTTCATACAACTATATATTATATTATAGGTATATAGTAAAAAATAATCCATGTTTCAAATCGAAACACCCCTTGTAGGCCCGGCCCTGCCTTGAACCTTCCCCACCCCCCCCCCCCCCTCCCTCATCATTTTCTCCTCTCAAAACTCCACGACACCCCTGGGAAACATTTGATTTGAAAAAAATCACCTTTTTCTGCCACCCAGATCCCAATCTGCGTGGGGAACACTCATCAGCAAGATATTGTTTCTAGCTGGCTGCTCCAGAATCAGCAATCAGCACAATTTCGATCAGCAGGGCACCAAGAGGGACCCCTAAAACTCTCGTAAACCATACCATACAGTACACATACTTGTATTACTTTTTATCTTCAATCATATAGGTAGTATTTTCCGACCTCAGTAGCTCGATCGATAAGGCGGCGGCCTTGTAACCTGGAGGTCGATGATTCAAGTCCCGGTTTCAGCGTAGATTTAGTAAAGCGAGTTTGAGTAGTTTTGACATCACAAAAGCAATTAACACAAATATGAAAACTTTCATATAGGTAGTATTCAAAACTCTGGACCAATATCAACAAGGAGGCGAATCTACATCTACAATCTACAGAAGAGTGCCAAAAATAGAGAATTTTTAAGTCGATACTAAAGCTTTACTGCAATAGAAGTTACAAACTACACAAATGCTTATTCATACAAACATTCATACATAGATACATGTATATACATAGAGATATGTAAATACATAGAGATATGTACATACATAGAGATGTGTAGGTATATACAATCATTATACAAGGTCTCTAAGTTGTTTTTGTTGTTGAAAAAATTAGAATCAACTCTTGGGGGCACACATTTTAAGACTAAAATACTCTTAGATCATTTTTCGAAAAAATGCCGTCGAACGGAGATATGAACGAAATACCAACTAAGTTTTGAATGCAAACTATATGATGGGTATTGGGTATGTATGAATAATACTATAATTATGATGGGTATTGGGTAGTTCCTGGGAAAATTTACTCAAGAGTCATAAAACAAAATTATACGAAAAAAATTTTCACTTAGTTTCAAAAAGTTTAAGTTTATTTCAAAAGTTCAAGCTATTTTAATTAAATTATAATTTAACTCTGATATTTAAGAAAATCCGAAATTTTTGACAAAAAAGTCAAAAAATAAGGTCCACGACTTGCCGATAGAGAATTTTTTGTGGATTCTAGAATGTAGCAAAAATAGTATTCTACCATATAAAGCAAATTTGAAGAAAATCGGTTAAGCGGAGATACAAGTGATTTAGTATAAAATCTAAAAAATTGGCACGTGTGTACAATGTGAAACAATCACGAGGAAGTATTGTGTCCATAATTGGCAGTGTTTTTTTTTTTTTTAATGTTGAATTTTTCGAAAAATTACCTAAGATTATTTCAGTCTTACAATGTCTCCTGGAGTTGATTCTGAAAAATTTCTAAAACTAAAAAATTGAACACCCTGTATATCTAGGTACATGATACATAGGTACCCTGTATAGGTACATGATAACTTACATAAGTACACAGTATGCAGAGCATCTTAACAATAGTTTACAAGGGGTAGGGGGGGAGAGAGAGAGAGAGAGATGGAGGGATGGAGAAGGAGAGACAGGAAGAGAGAAGGTCTGCTGTAAGCTGTAAGTTACAGACACATAATACATTATCTCCTAACAGTCCTAACGTGCTTCCAAATAAAGTGTGGACAAAACTCTCACAAAATTAATAGGAAAAAAATCTGCAATCTCAAGGGCCAAAATATAAAATAGGTCAATAACGAAGAAAAACGAAATCCCTTATCCAAGATATTATTATAGTGCGAATGTGAATGGTCTAACCTTGTCTGTAATAATTTTACTTTGAAGTTTAGGGGCGAAATTAATAGACAAAATTGATAACTTAAGTAATTGCTTACCATCGGGTTTCTCCATCCAACACAGTACGCAATCCGAGACTTAGCGCCACAGAGGTATTATAAAAACGTCCATTAATTCCGCCCTATAATGGGCAAGCTTTACAAGACAGACCACAAGCGTCTAAAGTAGATGCTGTTTCATGGCTACAATAAAAAGACAGTGAAAAAAATGCCCCGAATTGTGTTATAACTGTTATAGGGTGGTTCTATGTTACAAGCTTAAGGTTAATGTAATTTCCTAATGTGAAATCTGACATGATTAACCACCCAGTATTTCTGCATGTGTTGGAAAATTTGTCTGAAAGTCAGAAGGGACTTACAGAAATGCAAAGTTCACAAACATGATAATAATAGTAATAATAACAATAGATATCGTACAGCGAGGATCCAAACTCACTTCCTCTACTTTTCTATCCTGAACCTGGGACTCTCGGACATCCTTTTTGTTTGATCTCGATTACACAGGAGCAACATACCTGTGAACAGGAAAAATATGTTTTATCAGTAATTAGTTGACGTTAGCGAAAATGAATAAATAAATTGCATGCTATAGTACTTAGTTAAGGCAAAAAAATGAATTATTCAAGCTTTTTAAAAGCCCAATTATATATTTATAATGAATAATTTAAATTAACAGCATGCTTGGTATTTACCTAGTATTTGTTACTCCAAAAGCCTAAAGAGTTGACAAATAGGCGATGCGGAGTCTGCCTATAGAAAATCACCATCATCCATTATTTTTATGTGCACAAAAAAAGCCTAAGCAAAAAAGTATGCGAAACCCCTGGCCGTATTGAAAACATTACAATGCAAATTATCAAACCAGCCCATGTCACAAAAACACGCCTCAAAGCGCTCTGTGCCAATATTGACACACGATAATTCATTCCATTTACAGTGGAAAAAATGGGCGAAACACGATGAAACTTGTATGAAAAACCAATTTAAATTGTTATTTACATCCCTTTGAGAAAAAAATAATGTTCAGAAAAAGAAAAAAAATATAAATTGGTAGAAATGTTTCTCTTTTTCTGGAAATAGGAAAAAATGGCGAGGGTTAGCGGGGAAAAACGGCTTCACTTTACCTATGAAGTGAGTTGGCCTTTGGGATAACTTCCTTGTCTAGTTTCATTGAGATTAATCTAAAATCTAGCCAAGTAACTCCTCCTCGCCTCTCTCTGCCATATTACCCTCTGTCTCTCTCTCTACCATATTACTCTCTGTCTGTCTGTGTCTCTCCCTCTCTCCCCTCTCTCCTCTCCCTCTCTCTCTCTCTCTCACCTCTCTCTCTCTCCCCTCTCTCTCTCTCTCCCTCTCCTCTCTCTCTCTCTCTCTCTCTCTCTCTCTCTCTCTCTCTCTGTCTGTCTGTGTCTCTCCCTCTCTCCCTCTCTCTCTCCCTCTCTCTCTCTCTCCTCTACCTCTCTCTCTCCTCCCTCTCCTCTCTCTCCTCCTCTCTCTCTCCCTCTCCCTCTCCTCTCTCTCTCTCTCTCTCCTCTCTCTCCTCTCTCCTCCCTCTCCTCTCTCTCTCTCTCCCTCTCTCTCTCCCTTCTCTCTCTCTCCCTCTCTTCTCTCTCCCCTCTCTCTCTCCCTCTCCTCTCTCTCCCTCTCTCTCTCCTCTCCTCTCTCTCTCCCTCTCTCTCTCTTCCCTCTCTTCTCTCTCTTCTCTCCCTCTCTTTCTCTTTCTCTCCTCTCTTCCTCTTTCTCTCCTCCCTCTCTTTCTCTCATCTGCATAATTCCAGGAAAAAAGGAACTCTCACTCTTTTTCTCCACCCCCCTACGAAAAAGGAAGAAGAAAAATCTACCAAACTTTGGAGTTCAAAAAGAATAAATCATCATTTCGGACTATAATTTATCATTGTGATGTCAACTCTCGGCTCTTGTGGGGGTTTTTTTCTTCAACTTTTTTGTTCAAAGCAAATTGTTGAAATTCTAGAAATATCAGAATTAAATCGTAAAACATGGCAAAATTCACAACTAATATTTGTGTTAAGGATTAGAACAGCATTTTTTCTAGGATTCACCGGACGGGCGGTATTTACAATGATAAAGGTAGCGAACTAACAAGTAAAATGAACAAGGTGCGTGAAGATAGCACCCGACATTGAAGCTAGAATTTTGTACCTCCTACCATAATTATTATGTATTAATTATCATATAGATAAATTTACTTAATAGTTGGCGGAGATCAATAGGTTAGAGATCATTTTTTAAGGGGGTCGTTTTTTTAACGTCGAGAGAAAAATCTTATCTTGAAGAAGTTCTCAATTTTCTCTGATATATTTTTTTTGTCTGAAAAAAATGTCCTGGACAGGAATGGAACATACAAACCAAAAGTTCAGAAGACTCTTGAAAGTGTGCACATATTAGAAAGAGCTAAAGCTGCTTGAGCCAGTTCCTAGGCTCATTTGCATTCACCTAAGTAACACGCACGGTAAATTCAATTTTATTTATTGAAAAACTAGGTTTCGTTATTCTCGTTCCAAAAACTCAATTGAATACTAACCCCTATTCCCACAGCATGCTAGCCCCTTGTACATATACAAACATTTTAGTTCCCGGGCCCCCCATATACATACATATTTATACCAAACTTTTCCCAAGAAGAGGTAACCCCAAACCAATTTAGTATTTACATACTAGCCTCAACTCTTTTTAGTATACTTCTACATTTACATACTATCCCTTAACTCACCCTCCAATATTGGTGTCCCACCCGTCTACATGTAAGACGCTCGTCTCGCCCTCCTAAATTTATCTTCTTCACGAATTTCTCTCCTAAACTATCCCCTCCTTATTTCCTCTTCTTACTAAAATTTCCCCCTCCCTTGAGGACTTCTCACATTCTGTCCCAAAATCCCCTCCCTCCCCATATAGGGAAGTAAAGCAAGCCAGGCGTGCTGCGGTACTGTCCTAGCCTTCACACTGGCCCGGACACACAGCTGAGCGGAAAATAAATTCCCATTTCAATGTTTCAGGAGGTATTTTGTACTATATTATCCCAAGAGGGAGATCTTGAGGGAAATTGGAGGAAAAGTACGAAGGAGGTAAGTAATAATTCTTATAATAAATAAACTGGTGTGACACCTCACGTCTTTCCTTTACACTCCAAAATTAGACAAAGTCCGCCACTGGTGACTCAACGGTAACAGTGGTCTAAATATTAATGTCAAATTCGTAATCAGCACCTAAAAACCATTGGATTTGATATGTCACAACCCCCATTTAGGATGAATAATATAAATGTTAGTCCAAGCGAGTTCCCCCCAAAATACTGGTTAATTAAGGCCGGGTCCCGAAGAGTTCAAATCATCAAAAAAATGATCAGAATAGACCTAAAATTGACTATCGAAAATTTTGGGTGATTCCATTACTTTACATTCTATAGGATAAGGAAAGTAAAAATTGTATATAAAGGTATAAAGGTTGAAGAACTACAATTCTCTTTGCTCTCATCTCTTATTATTATTATTATGAAATGCTTTATTATATACAAACAAATAATGGTAACAATTAAAATACAAAATTGACAAAATTAATATAAATAGGGAAAAAAATAAACAAAACATATACATAATTGTCCTAAGGGCGGGGTTATTGCCTATGGGATACGCCACTGACGCTTGTTTACTTGAAGGGCTTTCCACTTCTGGGAAGGGTAAGAATTGCATTTCTAAAAATAGCAAACACAAAAGTGGAGGAACTGAGAGGAAATTGAAAAATGAAGAGACAGGAAGACAGAAGAGGGGATTGGGAGAGGGAGAGAAAGAAAGAGAGGGATGAAGATGGGAGAGGAGAGAGAGGAGAGAGAGAGAGAGAGAGAGAGAGAGAGAGAGAGAGAGAGAGAGAAGAGAGATAATAAGTATAAATGTTAGTCCAAGCGGGTCCCGCCCAAAATAGAAAATATATTTTACTTTGTCTTACGTAATAAAGTATAATATAATAATAATAATATGCTGCACCACCTCAAATCAAAAGAGGAAGTAAGGCGAAGAAGAGGGAAAATAACCTATAGACATGAAGATTAGGGACAAAAAGAAAGAGAGTTACAGGGTAATGTAGAGAGAGAGAGAGAGAGAGAGGGAGGGCAAAGATAGAAGAGAGGAAGGGCAAAGATAGAAAAGAGAGAAGAGAGAAATGGGGAAAAGAAAGGGGGGTAAAACAGAAGGGACATAAAAAATAGTGAATTGAAGAGAAAATAATGGGAGATGAGTAAAGAGAGAGAGAGATGAGAAATACGTACAAAGAGAGAGAAGAATGAGGTATGGAGAATAAGAAGAAGGAGATACGAGAGCGACAGAAAGAAAGAAATACGTACAAAGAGAGAGAAGAAGTAGGTATGGAGAAAGAGATGAAGGAGATACGTAGAGAGAGAGCGACAGAGAGAAAGAAATACGTACAAAGAGAGAGATGAAGGAGGTATGGAAAAAGAGATGAAGGAGATACGTAGAGAGAGAGCGACAGAAAGACAGAAATACGTACAAAGAGAGAGAAAAAGGAGGTATGGAGAAAGAAAAGAAGGAGATACGTAGAAAGAGAGAGAAGAAGTACAAAAAAAGACAGAGCTAGGAGAAAAAAAAAAGGAAAAATGAGAGAGGGATAAAACAGAAAGGTGAAAGTTGGGGAAGGAGAGAGGGAGAGAGAAAAAAGGAGGGAGAGAGAGGGAGAGTAAGAGAGACAGAGAAAGGGGGGGACATGAATGATACTCCAGGGACACCTAGGACTCTAAGGTCGTTTAGGAGAGTTCTGTGGCAAGCTTACCTGCCCTGACAGTGCGGTAGCAGCAATGACCTCAAAAGCAAGAGAGAAAGAGAGTAAGGTACTCGACTGTAGAACTGATAGGCGAGGGTTCATAACCCTGCCAAGGCGTGGGATGTTAAGAGAGGAAGGATTCAAGCCTGTCTCTCGCAAGAGATTAGGTGGGTATACCATATTATTTTTGGGTATACCATTCTTGGTATAAGTGGATGTTGAATTATAAGTCAACAAAATATGTTTAAACAAAATATACGAAAACAAAATATATGAAAAAACCGAACATGGAGCGACAACCAAAAGAGTCTAAAGTATTTCAAGGGTAAAGACAGAAAAAGTTCGAATCTCCGCCGAACCGTGGGAGTTAGATTCATTCAAGAGAAGGTTTCCAGGAAAAAATGCTGAAGTTGTAATGGGCTAGTCAGCCCCCATTTGGGCCATCATCATTAGTGCGCGGACACAACGGAGGCCTATACCCTGAACCCTGCGGTAGAGCCAGTGGCTGGTAAAAGAATCCAACCACTAACCATGCCGTTGAATGTAAGCGGCCACAACGGAGTCCCGAAAATTGTCTCTATCAAGCTGTAGGTACCAGGGTCTAGGGTCTGGGGTCTAGGGTTTAGGCCAGGGTTCTCGTTGTGACCGCCTACTTAGGGCTACCAAACATGATTGATTAAGGAGGAGGAGGAGGAGGAGGAGGAGGAGGAGGAGGAGGAGGAGGAGGAGGAGGAGGAGGAGGAGAGGTGGGGTAGGAGCAGAAGAAGGAAAAGTAGGGGGAGATGGAGATAGAGGAGAATGAGGATGAGCAGAAAAAGGAGGAGAAGGAGGAGGAGAAGGAAGAGAAGGAGGAGAAGGAAGAGAAGGAGGAGAAGGAGGAGGAGGAGGAGGAGAAGGAAGAGGAGGTGGAGGAGGAGAAGGAGGAGGAGGAGGAGAAGGGGGGGGAGGAGGAGGAGGAGAGGTGGGGTAGGAGCAGAAGAAGGAAAAGTAGGGGGAGATGGAGATAGAGGAGAATGAGGAGGATGAGCAGAAAAAGGAGGAGAAAGAGGAGGAGAAGAGAAAGAGCATAAACTTATATTTCATCAGGACTGAAAGAGAAATCCTCTAGAATCATGACCGTGAATAGAAAGCCATAGATAATTAATTATCTATCACGCTAGGACTGGCACAACTTTATTAGAATTTAAATATACATTTCAGTTGTTGAGGGTTTTTTTCTTCCAGGTTTTTTTTTCCAATCTTTTCTCTCAAAAAAAAAAAAAACTTTCTCGAACAAATCTTCCAGGTTTTGTCATAAATCTTGGCGATATCTGCCCCTCCTTCAATCGACCTCTTCTTACATTTTTCCTTAAAAAGCAGAATATAAATAAGCGGGGAAAAAAAAGATGAAAAAACAAGCTTGTTTAAAATTCAGCTTGCATTATATACCTAACAATTCTTTTTTCATTCCTCTCTCTCTCTCTCTCTGTC
>CM044958.1:9356256-9448756 GCA_024516035.1 Bactericera cockerelli | reverse complement strand
GTTATTTTAAAAATAGATTTTGAAAACGCTTTTAATAGCGTAGAGAGAGATGTCCTTTTAACTCAAGTAAAAGAACAGTGTCCCATGTTATATCCCCTTCTTTGGCAATGTTACTCCTCGCCTTCCATGTTATTTTTTGGTGAAAAGATCATATCTTCTGAAGTCGGTTTTCAACAAGGGGATCCAGCCGGACCTTTAGGTTTCAGTTTATGTATTCATCCCCTGATACAACAACTGAAATCAGAACTAAATGTTTGGTATTTAGATGACGGAACACTCGGAGGAGATCCAGCATTAGTTATTTCAGATCTCAAGACAATTATGGAAAAATGCAAACACATTGGACTCAAACTAAACCCTTTGAAGTGTGAATTGTTCTTTTGTGGTACAACGGATCAAGATGTAGTAAAGGATTTTGAAGATTTGGTACCAGGAATTCAGTTGGTTAAATCTTTGACTCTTTTAGGAGCACCCATCACCGATGACTGTACTCAACTTGTTTTTGAAAAGAAATTCCATGAAGTCCGTACTTTATTGAAGAGGCTCGCAGATATAAAATTTCATATCGCTTATTATTTACTAAAAAATTGTTTATTGGTACCGAAGCTTAATTACTTGATGCGCACTAGCCCCGCCTGGAAAATCAAACAAGAAGTAGAATCAATGGATCAAGACATCAAAACAACAGTAGAAGAGATCATCAATACTAAGCTGAGTGAAGAAAAATGGCGACTCAGTACACTTCCAGTGAAACTTGGAGGAATTGGGATCAGAAAACTATCTGAAACAATACTACCTGCTTTCTTGTCTTCTGTAAATAGCACTTTTCCTCTTGTCAGTACCATGTTACCTTCTATTACTGACATTGGAGAAGTAGCTGGATATGCAGAGGTAATGGACATTTGGACTGTTTCATTTGGTGCTAATGTTCCCGATTGTACCATTCTCCAGCACGAGTGGGACACCTTCATGTGTAGTAAAATTCTCAAAACTTTCTCATTTGATTCAGATCAAGATAAAGCTCTACATCTGGCAACTTCTCATCAAGAATCGAACGCTTGGTTACAAGTCCTTCCATCTCGCTCAATCGGTATCCTTTTGGACAACAACCAGTTCCGAATTTCAATGGGACTGAGACTAGGAGCTCCCATTTGTGCCCCTCACACTTGCATTTGTGGAGAAAAAGTAGACGGACGAGGTACTCATGGTTTAAACTGTAGTAAGAGCGCCGGGCGATTTTCACGTCACTTTACATTGAATGATGTCATAAGAAGAGGTCTTGCATCGGCAAAAATACCTGCAGTTCTAGAACCAGTTGGCATGATACGTGAAGATGGACGACGACCAGATGGAATGTCTACTGTTCCTTGGAAGTCTGGTAGATGTTTGGTTTGGGATGCCACTTGTACCGATACTCTAGCACCATCTAATATTGAGTTTTCAAAAAGAAAAGCAGGACATGTGGCGGAAATAGCAGGAAAAAAGAAACTTGACAAGTATAAGCAAATTGCAAGTGATTATCACTTTGTACCCGTTGCCATTGAAACCATGGGGCCAATTTGCAAAGATGGAAAGAAGTTTTTAAAAGAGTTGGGAGAGCGGATAGCATGTGTGACAGGAGAGAAGAGAGCAAAATCATACTTAATGCAACGAATAAGTTTGGCGGTACAAGTTGGAAATGCGGCGAGTGTGATGGGGACAATGGAGAGAACAGCAGATATGCGGGAGGTGTTTTATTTATGAATTAAAAATTAAAAACTCTCAAAATTATCAAAAAAAAAAAAAAAAAAAAGTTATACCGCTAGTTTCTGTGACTCTGCAAGATCTAGATGAGACCAATTTATGTTTAAAGATCAGTCACAAAAGCACATACATACATACATATCAGTATCAGCCCATCAAGACCTTTTATTTGATACTCCTTAAGCTTATATTTATCTTTCGATTTCCCTATTTGGGTTCCCAAATGGGGAAATTGTCCCTCAAAGGGGGCGCCCGCTTATACTTTAGATTTTTTCTTTTGGTCTGGGCTCATTTTATCTTGATGTCTTTCGATACCTCATTTATTTATAACTTAGCTTTTTCAATGCCAATAACTTAGCAATATGAATCCGTATGAAAAGAAGTAGAAAAAAACAAATATGAAACTTTCATGTCTTTGAGCTTAACCCCGTAGGTTTGCGAAAAAATAATATTCATTAACATGTTGTATGCTACTGGTTTCAACTCGAAAAACAAACCCACAGGCAAAATTGTTTCTAAACGGTTAGGCGGTTCGATTCCCACCATTAGCGCTAGCAGTGGGGGGTCCCTGGAGGCCTCAGAAATGAAATTGTCAAGGCACAATATTATTAAAAATATTCAGGGGGGGAGGGAGGGAGAGGAGGAGGAGAAGGACGACATAAATCTAAATTCTGAGAATCAGATAGGTTCTGTTATCTTTTTATTAATTCCTGTAATTTATTGTTTACTTCGCAACCTTTCTCTCGCTCTCTCTCATCCCCCTTCCTCTCTCTCTCCCCCTCTCTCTCTCTCTCCCCCTCTCTCTCTCTCCCTCTCTCCCTCCCTCTCCCCCTCTCTCTCTCTCCCTCCCTCTCCCCCTCTCTCTCTCTCCCTCTCTCCCTCCCTCTCTCTCTCCCTCCCTCTCTCCCTCCCTCTCTCCTCCCTCTCTCCCTCCCTCCCTCTCCCTCCCTCTCTCTCTCTCCCTCTCTCCCTCCCTCTCTCCCTCTCTCTCTCTCCCTCTCTCCCTCCCTCTCTCTCTCCCTCCCTCTCCCCTCTCTCTCTCTCTCCCTCTCTCCTCCCTCTCCCCCTCTCTCTCTCTCCCTCTCTCCCTCCCTCTCTCTCTCCCTCCCTCTCTCCCTCCCTCTCTCCCTCCCTCTCTCCCTCCCTCCCTCTCTCTCTCCGTCTCACTCTCTCCGTCTCTCTTTATTTTTTCTCTCTCTCTCATCCCCCCCCTGATTCTTCAGTTCTCATTTACCCTCGCCTAAATTTTTCATTAAACCTCCTCTGCACATTTCCCAATAGAAAAAAACTTCCCTTTAGTCTCTTCCCATCTCAGATAGCACCTTCATATATTCATGTCTTCGATTCGCCATCTCTATCTCACTTTGTTCGGTAAATATTATTAGATTGCACATTGCCTATTCGCTTCATGTAAGGCGAACATAAAAATGGTTGAAAAATATATGAATTTTCTTTCAATTAATTAAATGTAGATACAAAATGTAGGACAGCCATCAAAAGGGACATGATGAAAACACCATTGCTATTCAAACTCTCTTACTGCTGGTTAATTCTGGCCCAACCCAGGCTGGATAAGGTAGATGTCGGTATAATTGATTTGTAAGTTTCCAGCGAAAAAAGCGAAGGGTAAACCCCTCGACTCAAGTGGTGGTAAGGATTGATATGAAACACCTTTGAAGCTCAAAAGCAGTAGGCTTTCTCCATGTCACGAATTTGGTTAAGTGAAAGTATTTTGTGTTGAAATCTTTCTATATCTTAAAGGAAGTGGAAAGTAAAAAATCGGAGCAAATAAATATTTATTTACAAAAACGAACACAATACTTTCGATGTGAAATATTAGAAATTTCTTACTGACATCTCCATACAGATTATCAAAGACTCCATCAAAACACTGTCATCTCTTCCGTAGTTGATAAAAACAAAAACAAAATACTGTACCACAAAATATCAATATAAAAAATTAATTTATCTTTTTAAAGCAAGGTCAAGTGTTGATGAGAAAGCTGGATCAGCGAGGTCAAACAGGGGAAACTGTTCAGCCGGCAAGATTTATACATATTGTACTCAGTGGCGCAGCCAATGGGGTTTTGTCCCCCCCCCCCCTCCCGAAATGTAGGTCTAACTATGCCACTGATTGTACTTAAAATTTAGTACTCTAATAAAGTCTTATGTGTTGTAAATGTTGGACTTAAAAAAGCAGAGGTCAAAGTTCACTGGTTGGGTGAACCCCGGGAGAAGAGTCCCCAGTTAGTTCCCTTACTCGCGGAGTTATTCCAACAGTACGTGAACACTGAACATTCGGAGCTTCGGAATTATAATTCACGATGAAACAAATACAAAAAAGGAGGGAGGGAGGAGAAACACACAGAAAAACGGTGATGTAATCTGATGTGAGGAGAAGGGAAGGGAGAAGAGGAGAGGGAGAGGGAGAGGGAGGGGAGGAGAGGGAGAGGGAGAGGGAGAGGGAGAGGGAGAGGGAGAGGGAGAGGGAGAGAGGAGAGGGAGGGGAGAGGGAGAGGGGAGGAGAGGGAGAGGGAGAGGGAGAGGGAGAGGGAGGGAGAGGGGAGGGAGAGGGAGAGGGAGAGGGAGAGGGAGAGGGAGAGGGAGAGGGAGGAGAGGGAGAGAGGGAGAGGGAGAGGGAGAGGGAGAGGGAGAGGGAGAGGGAGGGGAGGGAGGAGGGGAGAGGGAGAGGGAGAGGGAGAGGGAGAGGGAGAGGGAGAGGGAGAGGGAGAGGGAGAGGGAGAGGGAGAGGAGAGGGAGAGGGAGAGAGGGAGAGGGAGAGGGAGAGGGGAGGAGAGGAGAGAGAGAGGGAGAGGGAGAGAGGAGGGAGAGGGAGTGGGAGAGAGTGAGAGTGAGAGTGAGAGAGAGAGAGAGAGAGAGAAAGAGGGAGGGAAAGAGAGTGGGGGGGGGAGAGAGAGGAAAGGAAAGAAAAAAAATACGTAAATATTTCTTTGTTTTTGTCCGAATCAAACCACAAGAGGGATGAGGAGATGGAACTGTGGAAAGGGAAGGGATAAGGAGAAGGAAAATGATTCAAAAAGAAAAGGACGAGGTGGGTAAGCAGGAAGAAGATAAAGAAAAATGAAGGAGGAAGAAAGAGAGAGGAGAAGGAGAGGCAATAAGTCGGAGAATGAAAAGAGGAAAGCGTACTTAAAAAAGAGAGGCAGAAGGAGCAAGAGTAAAAAGGAGGAGTAAGATAGCGGAGGTAAGTAGGATTATAAGAAGAGGAAGTAATAGAGGGAGGAGTAGGGAAATGAGGTGGAAGAGGAGGAGAAGGAATAAGATAGGGAGGAGGAGGAGGAGGAGGAGGAGGAGGAGGAGGAGAGAGGAGGAGGAAGAGGGAGGAGAACTTATTTACAACCCGGATGTGAACCGCACCGTTTCCTCCCCTGTGTTTTTGGCTTTTTAGGAGGGAGGAAGAGGGAGGGGGAGAAGGCTGCGATTTTTTTGTGCTTTCCAGCATACAGAGCAGAAACTGTTTAGCATTATTTGTGAGTATTTCATTCGGAAATTATTGTGAGCAGTCGAGTAACCCGTCTGGCAAAAGAACAAATTGTAATTATAAATATTACAACGCCATTGTGCAAAAATTTATGTTCGTATGTGTATTCAGAGCTTGCAAGCCACCATTCATGTTGAAACTGGTCTGAAAATGTTGTCTGTATGAGTTACGAAAAATAGGGCCAAGTTTTAACATACAAACATGTTATTAGAGTGTGTATTCGTTTTTTCTCTGTCCACAAGTCCGCAATATGACATTAAACATGACAGATTGACAGAGTCTCAGTAGACTTCATTATGTCTCATATTGAATGGAACTTTTTAGCTGACAGTAGTCAGTGGGTCTTTTATTCCGAGAAAATGATATCCTCAATATCTAACAACAGAATTTCTTCTGTTGTATAGTAATGTATGTATTTTTCTGTTGCACATAGATTTTAAAGATAGTTTTGAGTGCCCAAACAGCCCGCCCTAAGCGTCCCTCACATTATGACCAACATTAGTCATCCTCTAGTAAAGACACACATTAGCCAGGCTTCCGACCCGTCTTCGGATAATTTATTTGTGATGGCAAGATATTTCATTTCCTAGAAGACGTCTCATATATCGCATGGGAGCCTCAACCCGCCCAGCACACATCCGATATCGCTCGCTTTTCATTTATTAAAATGAAAAATACGACAAGATACAATGAGAGAAAATCTTGACGGCGTCTGAAAATGACGAAACACAAATGATGTGCCTTTTTTTTCTTCAGCGTTTTAAAATGTCAAGCCTTTCGATACCGATGGGTTTATGTCTTGCTCTTTTTGGAATTATTTGTTAGTAGGTTCATATTAGAAATCCAAAGTAATGTGACTTTTATCTAATATTTTATAATAAAAAAAAACTAGGAATCTTTAAATTCTTCATAGTGGGATAGATTTATTTTCACACTTATAAATTTAGGATATACTACTATAAATTTAAAGAATCCTAGTATTATATAAAATATTACATATTTGGACCGAGTTTTTGTATATCTCACTTAACATTTTACCATTTAGTTTGGCATTACGTCTAAATCCTCGATGTACTGCACTAGCACTAATTTGACTAATCCTTTTGGAACTAACGTTCCCAATCCTTGATTTCGTGTTTTTCAAAATCCGTAGAACAGAATTATATGCTGTCTCTCATTATGAAGATAAAAAAAATATACCATATCCCCAGGAGTAAAAAGGGCCACAATGAAAAGCAATTTGTTAGCTATACTATCTTTCTTTTTTTATTTTCTAGCAAAGCACAAGACGGATTCGATAGGAAACCAGCACTAGCATGAGGCATGTCTGAAGGCGGAGCGATGAAACAGAAGGATGAGGCATGACTGAAGGCAGAGCGATGAAACAGAAGGATGAGGCATGACTGAAGACGGAGCGATGAAACAGAAGGATGAGGCATGACTGAAGGCGGAGCGATGAAACAGAAGGATGAGGCATGACTGAAGACGGAGCGATGAAACAGAAGGATGAGGCATGACTGAAGACGGAGCGATGAAACAGAAGGATGAGGCATGACTGAAGGCGGAGCGATGAAACAGAAGGATGAGGCATGACTGAAGGCGGAGCGATGAAACAGAAGGATGAGGCATGTCTGAAGGCGGAGCGATGATACAGAAGGATGAGGCATGGCCGAGAGAAAGTTTCTTATTTGTTTCCAACCTACATTGTCAAGAGAAATAGAGGCATGGAGGCACCTCAAGCTGAGGGTCATAGTCATAGAATGAAACAAATTAAACTGTTGTGAAAATCATTCAACTTTCCTGATATCTCGAAAAGAAGAAAACGCACGGCCTGAGCGAGTGTTGAATAATGGCCCCAAGATTTGCTTACAACTAATAGCGGTGGAATGCCTCCGGCAATCATGCCCGGCCGGGGTCGGAGTGAGTAATGGGCCCCGCCCCCCCGCGGCCCAGCTCTCAACTAATAGATAATCATTTCTAGGGATAATTAAGCAATTCCACAAATCCAGAACAGCCATTTCGAAACACGCGAAACCGTCATTACAGCAGGAGAGAATGAGTGATGGTAAGTTCGCACAGTTTCCACTTTTCTTTTCCTCTCTCCTCCGTTGTCTTCTATGCTCTTCCATTTCAAGCCTCTTTTTTTCTCTAATTCTACTTTTCCGAAACCTTTTTCTCAGCTTTCTTTCTCTGTTTTCTCTTTTCTCTCCCTCCAATGGACACTTATCACTTGCGAGCAAAGCTATGAAAAAAAACAATACCCATTTTGATAAATTCGCACGAAATCCATCTCTTATTCCTTCTCAAGATTGTCTTTTTTCACTCACTCCTTCTTTCTCTACGAGAGAGGTCCCGTAGACGAAGCAATATCGAGCAAAACCATCAAAAAAAAAGCAGAAGGTTCACACAATATTCGTATCTTCTAATAATCCTACTCCAGCATTTTCCAGACTATCCTCTCCAGCGTCCTAGCTATCCAGACACAGGGATATCTCCAGACTTTAGTTCTAATGAGGCCCACCAGAGTCTTGATCCCTTCTCAAGCTGTTCATCAGATCCTGGCCTCACTTCCTCCACTCAACACCTCCCCTCCACTGCCAGGCCACCTCCAGTAATGACAAAATAATGCTCCCCGTGACTTCCGTCACCTCACTAATGATGTTGGCAGCGTTTCCTCTCCATCATCTCCACACCTCCTGGCCCGCTGGAAAATCCGTTACATTTCTTCCTCCTTGAGCGGATGAGGAGGAGAGAGACGGATTGAAAGAGAGAAGGGAGAGAGAAGAAATCTTAGAGAGAAATGTTATAAGGGTTGGGTGGAAGAGATTGCTTAAGGCAATAACCCCGCCCTTTAGTTAGGACATATATTATGTATATATTTATTTATTTTTTATTTATTTATTTTTTGATTGTTATATTGTATTTTGTATTTTCGTTTGTAATTATTTGTATTGTCTAATAAAGTGTAAATAAATAAATAAAAATAAATAAATAAATAAATAAGAGTGTAAGAGATAGAGAGGGTTGTAAGAAACCTGCAGAGGGGGGGACAGAAAAAAAAGTTAATCGTATTTGTGTGAATTACTATCGTGGTATCAAAAATTACTGAAACTAACACCGCTAAAAAAAATTCGAACTTCTGACTCGAACCACTGATCTCCATGTTACAAGTCCGCCATCTTATCGATCGAGCTGAAGTCGAATGAGAGACGGAATTTTTTTACGATATGGAGAGAGAGAGAGAGAGAGAGAGAGAGAGAGTGATAAAAAGAGCAAAAGGGAAAGGGGAAAAAGGAAATATTCAGTAGAAGATTATCAATTATCAGCGTTTATCGTTGTTCATACAAAGGAAGTTTCTGAAGGTTTAATAAATCTGGATTCTAAAATACTTGTATACACGTACCTTTACATTATCCTAAATAGAAATATAGTCACTGATTGACTGCTTTAATTAACATCACATCTCCCTTAAAATTACCCCTCTCTCCTGGTCCTTACATAGCCTACACCTATCCTAAATCCCCCCCCCCCCTAATCTCCCCAGACTGTACACGAGCGAAACCCCATCCGAATAATTCGCACGTAGGCGCGCTTAGTTGATTGGCTTGATCTGCTTTGTTAAATTCTGAGCATGGGAGCTGGGGGGAAAATCTCTTTGTGAAATTCTGCCTGTCAGTCAGAATTGAAATTCTGCCTCGCAATTTTATTCGCAGAAAATCTTCGGCTAAAAATCTCTGAGTTGCCACGTGGAACCTCGCTTTTGTGGTGAATGCCAAGGCATAATAATAATAATACTCTTTAAAACAAAGGCATAATAATAAAAAGAGTACATAATAATAATAATACTCTTTAGTGGAAGCTAACCACCAGGCAAAGTGAATGCTCAAGTGCATTCTACCACTTAACTCTCAGAGTCTTATTATTATTTTGTCATAAACTCAAATGAATGAGGAAAAGTTCATGCATACTCAAATGAATGAGGAAAAATTCATGCACTGGGTGGGATTCGAACCAACGGATCCCTACGCTACCTGGATTACCATGTGGATCGAAAGTCTTATATACATAAAACAATTGAGCTTACATTTATCGTTATCATAGACAATGAAAAAGAATAATAGTATGTATTTTTTTTTTTTTAATGGGTTTCTTTGTATTATTAATGTTACTTTTGATATGTATTATATATCAAAATTTTAGTGGGTAGCGCAGTATTATAAAACTTTTTCCTTTTCCTTGAATAACCTAATATCTTATTTTGTCCATAACTCCGCCACTAGTCGCCGCCCACATTAAATTCTCAGCTACTCAATTTTCGAAAAGAAAAAATTCTGCCCGCTGGGGATCGAACCCAAGTCATCGTTCGTGCAAGTCTACTGCTCTACCTACTGTATCACGGTGACAGTATACTCATAATATTATATGTATTCAATTATTTATAGACAACGATAACTTACGGTACTCCGTACTACTGGTGGAATGGTGGTAGCACACCTTATTGAACCTCAACCATTCAACTCACCTGAAAGCAAGAAATAAAATTCAATATGAGATAAATAATATAGATGAGATAAATAAGTGTTGCTGCTTTATGTGGACTGTCGGAACCATACAAGAAGTCCAAGAAAATTTTAAAAAAAATAAGTCTTAATTTTTTTGGTGAAGCAAGAGTCTATATTACTACTCTCTTACCACCACTGACCGTTGCTCACTCATGTAACTGAGGTATCTACTCATTTTTCCTCCCGAACCGCAGACATTCAGTAGATATAGAGTCATTTACAATCCGGCCGGGATTCGAACCTAGTATACACCCATCTCTAACAATTTGCTGATGCTGCGGAGAACGCTGATGGGATTATTGATATATTCCTAACACTACATTAATTTTCAACAGTAAATTCCCCGTTGTTTACACCTTCCGATACTGTGTATACAAATATTTACATATATTATGCATACATTTAATACTTCAGTACCTATTATAATGCCAATACACAAAAATATACATACATATATTGTGTGTTCGAATATTTGTTTAAAATATTTCAATTTATTTAAAATGATTTACTGGTTCAATTAATGTAGTCTCACATTGAACTGGGGAAATTTTTGACATATTATCCAACAAGAGGAAAAAAATTGTCTGAAATTCGATTGAGTAACACTACTGCTTTCTTTTAACTCATTTTCGAGGTTTTATAAACATAATATTTAGTTTATAACCGACCTCAGTAGCTTGATGGATAAGGCGGCGGACTCGTAACCTGGAGGTCGGTGGTTCAAGTCCGGGTTTCAGCGTAGATTTAGTAAAACGAGCTTGAATAGTTGTGATATCACGAAAGTGATTAACACATATATGATAACTTTTTTTTTTTAGTTTGTAAAACCTTAAAAATGAGACTGTTCTCCAGGTAGTGCTAGTGCATTTTAGTGTAAGTGCTAGTGCATTTTCATGCGTTGGGCTGTTGTAGTGCATTTTATTTTTCAGAATTAGTACGTTTGTTAGTATATAGATAGCGATTGATAGGTTTAGGGTCTATAACTGTTTTAATTAGCTCAGTTATAATAGTTGGCAAAGGGTCCACTCGTTCACTGTTTCTCATAAATAGATAAATAAATAAAAGGTAAGAGCGGAGGATGAGAAGTGCGAAACCCTCATGGACCAATGAGAACATTCTCATTAGTATTATTGGAAGAATGAAAAAAAAACCTTCTTCAAAAAGGCAATTTTTTTCTACAGAAAATAGGAGAAAAACGTTCGCCCGGCTTTCAGTAGGGATTATTGCTTCAATGTTGGAAGATAACTTAGATAAGCTAAGGTGACGGCAAAGGAGTGCTTTCTACAGCCATAGCTCTCAGGACCAGGGACTTAGGCGAGTATGACGCTTCATCGTTTATTCTATGTCTCCATCTCTCACCATCCTCACGGGCTCACAACCTGGAGTCCGGTGGTTCGAGTCCCATGTACGGCGAAAATATAGTGAACCGAGTTTGAGTGAAGGAGAAATCAGGATTGTGATTATATTTCAAGTGCATTCTATTTATTTTTACTTTCTATTTACCTGTTAGGTATTTAGAAAGTATTGGTTTTTCCTCCGTAGTCATTTATATCTCCCTTCCTCCAAAATTATCAGCTCTTAGAAATTTAGAATAGAACTTAGGAACTTATAACTTCATCCTTCTATTTTATTTTTCTTTTACCTTCTATATTATATCTGTCCATCTCTCTGTCTTATTTTTGCTGCGTATCCCTATCCGTCTTCCCTCACTCAGTATTTCTATCTTATTACATTTATATTACTCTCTCACCCTCTCTATCTCTCTCTCTCTTTATTTTTCTCTCCCTCTCTCTCTCCCCTCCCTTTCTCTTACTAAGTCTTTCATAGAAACACCTATCTCATTTTCGAAGCCAAACTTAGAGCCTCTCATTCTATACTAATCCCCAATTTCTTTCACTCACTCATTCCTTTTTTGCGCTCTTTTCTCCCAATTCTCTCTCCCAAAGCTTCTAAACAGAAAATGTAGCAAAAACACCTATCGTCTATTGAAAACCTGACTTTTCCTTTTCTTTCTCTACCTGCCTTCCTAACTTTCACATTTTGTCCTGATAATTTCATCGAGAGAGATGGAGGGAAGGAGAATGATATGATGGAAGAGAGACAGAGGGTTCCAGAGAGGTGAAAGAGATACATCGAGAGAGCGAGAGAGGCAGGAGAGAGGATTATGTAAAGAAGAAGACATGTAAATGATAAGAGAGATGGAGGGAAGGAGAAAGATAGAATGGAAGAGAGACAGAGGGTGAAAGAGATACAAGGAGAGAGCGAGAGAGGGAGGAGAGAGGATTATAAAGAGAAGGACACATATAAATGATAAGAGAGAGAAACATGGATTGATAGAAAAAAGAGAAACATAGATTCAGAGAAAAAGAGAGCGGGAGAAAGGAAGTGAGAGAGATATGAGAATAATAAAAGTCTTTAGCCTCATCAGAAGAGGAAACACGTGCTTGTCACACGTGCACACTTCTTGCTCCTTACGAAATATAAGAAAATGTTAAAGCCGGTTCTCAGATGGGTTCTGGGAACCGACTTTTACATTATTTGAATTTACGTCACAAATTTCATTAGAACATAAAAATTTAAGTTCAAAATTCATAGGAATAGAATTTATATGAAATAAAAAACTACAAAGTACTTACTAGGAACTAATTACCACTAAATCCCTTTTATTCTAGCAGTTGCTTCGGTGCCCCTATTCATTCTTCACCTTGCCATTCCCCAATGTACTTAGGGTCGGCATTGGGCAACCTCTCCTACGTGATTGGGGTTGGTCAGTTCTGACATTGCCGCATTTTACGATGTGTGTTGTCTTTCAGCCTAGACTGGCGGAGTATAAATTTGTTTCACCGTTTCCTAGAGAGAATTTTGGTGCCATCATCATGTGAATTAATTCTAAAATACACGAGGAAAAATTCATGCATTGGGTGGTACGCGAAACAATTAAACACCAGGTTACAAGACTACCGCCTTCACCACTCTCGACCATACAGGTTGAGTATAATATGTGTCTAGATCCTACCAAGTCCTTTTTACAACCAAGTCCTTCTTAGAACCAAGTCCTTCTGCCTTTAGAAATGTTAATAGAAATAATAATAAATAGAAAAAGTGACAGCCTCCCCCCCTCCCTCACATTGCTTCAAGACCATGGGGAAGCAAGCAAAATAAACTCCGCACAAATTGATTATACTTTCTCACAAACTTTCCACCATTTTTTCTCTCCTCTTCTTCATAAAAAATCAGTTTTGAAGAACTTTTCCTACTGGCAAGGTGACGTTACGTCAAGGGGAGCGGAGGGGGGGTAAATTCTGCACCCCCCCCGGGACACAGGAGAGGGCGGGACTTCGCCATCCCGGGACTTCTTTTATAGTTTCCCGACTTTAATTTCATTATATTATTCCAACTGCGACGGAAGAAAAAAAGCGCAGAAACACGGGAAGTTTGTGCTCGAGTTTACGACTGGCAGTCTCCCGACGACGGCAGCTTTCTGTGAGGGATGTGCGATGCTTGGAAGTGTGGAGGTGCCGTTGCATCTCCACAGTGGAGGAGGAAGACTCACCACATGTCACGTCAGTATAGCACTCAAGTTCATGTTATCCATTCGTCTTCATTTCCTTTGTGCAAACAATTGATTGCCAACAACCACATGTTGCTGAAAATATAGTCTTACATTGTATCTCAGCGCAACATTTTTAACAGTTTTTTGAAAAAAGTGGAGGAGGTGCTAAATTGTGCCAGAAGAAAATAAAACTAGATCTTTAAAAAAATATTATATCTAATACTCAAATCAGTGTCTGTCCCGGTAGCTCAGTGGTAAAGGCGGCACTCTGTGAATCCGAAGATTCAAGAGGTCGTGGGTCGAAACCCAGCCGGGACATGACATGTTATCCTCCCATTTGGGATTTTTACCACATAATAATATGTCTTGGGCTTATACTGCTGAAATAATGGGACTTTAATAGTCCTAATTGGGCAGTATAAATAAGACGATATCATTATTATTATTATATTTAAAATAAAAGTAGACGTCTAGTTTTACAATTATAATAATCTAATAAGGGCAAAACACAAAGCTATATCAAACCCAGAAGTTAATTTAATAATTCAGATTTGGTTGATATTGAAAAAAGATATATTATGTGGCCAGTTTGGATGATTGTTGGTTGAAAGTGTTGAACAAGAGCTAAATGAGTTTTCACCAAACCGGATACGCATCGACACGAACGTCCATACAATAAATGGTCAAAGTGCCTGATAATAGAAAAAAAATAAAATAAAATAGTGCGACACTTAAAAACTCGTAAACACAAAACAGTCGAAAAGTGAAGAGGCACAAAGAATTGATTTCAGTCATTTCCGTCCACCTTACATCCAGCTTTCAGCAGGCCTCTTCACCAGGATCTCGCAGTCAGCCAGCAAAGTGCTTTCGCTCGCTTTAACGAGTGTTTCGCTATGCCATTAAGTCGTAGAAAAAACAACACTTAAAAATAATGATTTGGCGTTAACAACAAAAAAGTTTGAGAGGAAATAGAAAGGGAGGGAGCTCTACCTCCCTTAGAAAGAGAGAGAGAGAGGGAAGGAGAGTGAGAGAGGGAAGGAGAGAGAGGAAATAAGAAGGGAGGGAGAGAAAAAGAAATGAGAGAGAGAGTACTGGACGCAGAGAGGAGGGAGGAGGAGGAAAGCAGAATGATAGAAAATGAGAAGGAGGAGGCAAGAAGGAATTAGTAGAAGAGATAAAGAGAGACAAAAGGGGAGTAAAGAGGGATCAAAAGTATAGACAGAGGGGGGGGGATAGGAGAGGAATATGGAGGGAGGTAGAGAAAAGGAGGAGAGAGGGAGGGAGCATGTTAGGACCAGGAACTATTAAAATGTTAATTCCTTCTGTAGAAAAGAAATCCGGCCGCATTTATTTTATGTACCCGGGATCTGAAGTGTGGATACTTTTGTTTTCAAATTTTATGCCATTATAATTTGTTTTGAATTAAATTCCGCTCAGCTGAGTTTAATACTGGAGTTATAAATCTAGTGAAGTACTATTGAATAAAGGCATTGGACATGGAACAATGAACTAGTGATGGAAATATCGAAATGCTTTCGTTTGCTTCTTTCATGTGCATTGTGCATGGTATTTGCTTGGTTTTTTCTCCTGTCGAGAAAATATGAAACTTGCATTGTGTTTGGTGGTTGAGTATTTAAGGTGCTAGTCTGGCAATCCATTTGGAGATTGATTGGTTCGTGCCCAACTTACCCAACCCAATACATGACTTCCTCATATTCGATATTTATGTCATCAAAAATACTATTTGAATAAAAGGACTCAATAATATTTTCATAATTAAGTAGTGTTAGCAAAAGAATGAAATATTTATATTTTTACTGTGATGGTTCTTATTTGAGAAAAAAAAATCTGGTGTGAAATCACACGACTTTCCTTATCCCCCTTATCACACGAAAATAAGTCCAATTCCGCCTCTGGTGACTCAACGGTAACAGTTAGCAAAAAGTTAATATCAAATTCGTAATCAGCACCTTAAAATCATTGGATTTGATATGTCACAAGCACCATCTAGGATGAATAATAAGAAAAGTTGGTCAAAAAGGGTTCAACCAAAAATTGGTTTGTGATACGCTTCACGTAGACATAAATAATTATAAACAACGACAAACATTACTTTACAAATAAATGATATGTACACACTCACACAGGGATCCATAAAATACATAAAAAATAATGTAAAGTATATTACATAGGTATTATATTAATAGGATACATTACACGGGATGATCCTGGTAAGCGATGTGGAATGTACAACAAAATACCTTTCTTTCAAAAGGTCTAATCTCTCTCTCTCTCTCTCTCTCTCTCTCTTCCCCTCTCCCACCCTTTCTCTCTCCCTCAAAATTCTCTCACTCCTTCTTCTCTCCTTATTCATCCTTCTGACCCTTTTCTCTCCCTATTCCTCCTTCTCACTCTCTTCTCTCCCTATTCCTCCTTCTCACTCTCTTCTCTCCCTATTCCTCCGTCTCACTCTCTTCTCTTCCTATTCCTCCTTCTCACTCTCTTCTCTCCCTATTCCTCCTTCTCACTCTCTTCTCTTCCTATTCCTCCTTCTCACTCTCTTCTCTCCTTATTCCTCCTTCTCACTCTCTTCTCTCCCTATTCCTCCTTCTCACTCTCTTCTCTCCCTATTCCTCCTTCTCACTCTCTTCTCTCCCTATTCCTCCTTCTCACTCTCTTCTCTCCCTATTCCTCACTCTCTTCTCTCCCTATTCCTATTCCTCCTTCTCACTCTCTTCTTTCCCTATTCCTCCTTCTCACTCTCTTCTCTCCCTATTCCTCCTTCTCACTCTCTGCTCTCACAACTCCTTCTTCTCTCCATCTTCTCTCACTATTCCTCCTTTTCACCTTTTTCTCTCCCTATTCCTCCTTCTTTCTCTCTTCCCTCGATCACCAATTCTTCTCTTTCTCTCTTCCTCACCACTTCTTCTCTCTCATTCTCCTCATTCGTTTGTGTTCTCTCTTGAACCCTATTACTTCCGATAAATTTCTAATATAAAAAATCGGAAGTTTCAGTGTTTAAATCTGAGTTTGTTTACCATGCTGCTCATAATAATCATGCATTCATTATTCTAGAAATGTGTGATGATTTTAATACGAACTAGGACTCGAGATCCTTTCTTTTTCTTTTTCGTCTGGGGGTGCTGCAGTTCCGCAGCTCCTTAGCACTGCACCTGGGATACATTATTATACACTGCTTGTAATTCATGTAATCATTTACGTAAATCATAATAAGCAGTCTGATTCTTTCAATTGCAATTCAAGTTATTTTTTAAAGCAATTCCAAGTTTATTTTGTTAGATAAAGTTTACGTTTTTTACCATGTATTTTTCGTTGTGTGAAAACACAACACGACACAATGGAGCTATTCCGTGCAAGCCCGTGTTTTGTGTTGAATATTTTCATGAAAAGAAAATTGGTATAATAGAAAAGCAGTGAAAAAGGATTAGGGAAATTATTTTTATAATTAATAATACCAATAGAGGAGGAGAGGGGTAGAGGGGAAGGAGAGTGGGGAGGGATGAGAGAGAGGGAGAGAGAAAAGGAGGTGTAAATGCTCGCAAGCGTCAACCTTTTCAGAATTTATTATTAACATTATTTTTATTCAAGTTATTCACGAAACTGCTCTATTATAACATCACATAGAAATACATAGTTTGTACTTAATAACGTTCAGTTAATGATGTTCAACGGGATTTTTTTATATATAAAATGACGGATCATAAAAAAATGTAACATAATGATGAAATAAAATTGTTAATTTTCTGGATTTTCCTGGCCATTATAAGCGCACGAGATTACCTGTGAGCTTAATTATTTATTATTAAATTATTATGTTTGGATTATACATAAACTAATTGCTGTTAGCGTAAATATTAAAGAGCAATTTTCAGTTCTATTTTCCCTCATGGGGGGAGCTGTTGTTCTTTACGCAAAGTCAAGAGTTCGGGTCGAGGGTGTAGTTTTCCATCATTTGGGGTCAATACAAGACCTATCACTGTGGTTTCGCACTTTCGAATTTCCTATGCTATAGTTGACTAAATGAACTCACTACCACTAAAAAATATTATTATTCTACTCAACATACCAACTTTTCTCCTGGAACTTGAGGGGATAGAAATTCAGGAAATGAAAACCCCTCAACAAGCGGCATCTCAGGCGAGTCGGGCCACATCCCTACATAAATAATAACCGCAGGGCCCCTACAACAAGACGTACGAGGCCTAATTTAGCCCCCACACGCCCACACCGCACGCAATTCGGACACAAAAATATCATTCCTTTTTTCTCTACCTCCTCTCCCAACTCTCAATCTCTCCTCCCTACCCCAATCTTAACCACCCCTCATCAGAGTCACTCCTCTCCAAGCTCGCCATATCCTCTTTACTTATGAAATGAAGCTGCCCCCCCCCCCTCAATTCTCCCTTCTTTTGAAATAATCCTCCTCTCACTGCCTCCCCTCCCCCACTCCCTCATCATTTTGCTTCCTCAGTCTCCCACAGTCACACCATCGGTCACTAAGCCCCCCCCCTCTTGAACCCCTCTAAGGGAGGCTCAAATTCAGGTGGTGGTGGTTAATTCTTCACAACACGTGAGGGATGAAAAATTACCGACAATTCCTGAGGCGATTGTGGAAATTTTTCGGGCCAAAGAAGAAAGGACCTCAGAATTTTCTCCATCCATCGTAGGTGCCTAATTTCAGAGGGACCTAACCTTTTTGTTTTCTACCTGCTGCTAATTTTGAGAAGACAATACACACACTTAATTATAAGTCTGCTCGTTGTGCTGACCAAGTTTCATGAAAAAAGGCTGCAAATAATGATAAAATACATACCTACCACATACAGTAAATAAATAATCCTTTATTTGGAACAGAAATAATTATAAGTCTGCTCGTTGTGCTGACCAAGTTTCATGAAACAAGGCTGCAAATAATGATAAAATACATACCTACCACATACAGTAAATAAATAATCCTTTATTTGGAACAGAAATATTACATACATACAACAAAATTAATACATATATCATAAGAACTGGTTCCAATTCAGCTTACTTGCTGAGGTACCACATACAGTATAATTTACATTAATCAAATTTTATAAATTTCAAAGTATGTATAAATGTCACATGACTTTTTAGTATAAAAAAAAAAAAACAAAAAACTATCAGTGAAACAAAATCTTTATATTCCGTTACCTGAATCATGGTGTCAATGTCGGTTGGACGTGGGTTCGATTCCCACCCAAGGCAAGATTTTTGACAACATTTATTAGTCCCTCTATTGCCTTTACTTTCTATAAATAGATTTATATCTTCTCAATACAATGGGATTTAGAAACAAAGTTGGCAACACTTGTAAACAAATTACAGGAGAACCAAAGGCTCGGCCATATTTATTTCAAAAAATGTCACTTGTAATCCAGAAAGGAAACTGCTCAAGTATTCTGAGTACTTTGCCCTCTGGATTGCAAATGACAGAAATATATTATCTGTAAAAAAAAAAAAAAATATTCTCAATATTGCCCATTATGGGTAGACATGACTTCATGTCATAAGTTCTTCTTGACAAAAATGGACAAATACCATGGAGGAAAATTAAAACTTAAAATCACCAAGAGAACACAAAGCTAGCGATGTTCCTGAATCCTGGAAATGACCAAGTTAATGTATGAGATTACCCTTGTGGATGGCTTTGGGCCTACAATATGAGGAGTGGAAACATTTTACATGTTATTGTACCCTAGGCTGAAATCACCCCCACACTGTAGGGGGGGGGGGGGGTGGAGGAATGGACAGTATAGACTAACTCTTATAGAGTTTGACGGCAAAAAAACAAAACGTCCAACTTTATTGTAGTCCTCAACTTTCTCGAAACTGAAGCCTCGTGTAATAAAGCCAAGCCCTACTCCATCTGATTTCACTGGGTCCTTGACATGGGCCTATTTTTCCTCATGAGACATATCCCTGGTAATGTCTCCTTGGTGTCTAATGCTTGGATATTCTGGAGCTCTACATATAGACTCTTAAGATACGCAGGAATGGTTCTCTGGTGAATAAAGACTTGATTTTTTTTTTTAAAGTTCTGTAAGCAGTCCTGTTGTTTCTGCTGTTCCCGAATCCTGGAAATAGCTGAGGACGAATTATAAAACGGGATTAAATTTGAGATAAGCCAGACTTAAGCTCCTTAAGTCGGGCTTTAGTGCGCAGTGATTGGTCGAAACTCCAACTGGTGGGAGGGTCTGGCTTGTCTTAAAGTTGATCTTGTTTTATAAGTTGGCCTTAATTCTATCTCTGGAGTTCTATAGGCACTCTTATTATTTCTGGAAACGATCTTTCCTGATTTGACAACTGGAAATTAGTATACTTGATGGTTCATTCTTTAACATTTGAGAGTTGGGTAGACTCTGATTTTTTAAAGTATAAATTCTAATGGCATCATATTAAAGCAGAATATATCTTCATTAGTTCTTTGTAGTGTAGGATAGAAGTCCTTTACTCAGGAAGAGTTATTCAGTCAGTGAAAAAGAATCTTTGTATTTTTGGCTTTCAGCAGTTCGAACATTGTTCTTCACTTGATTCCGTTCGAACGAGGCATATTTATTTATGGAGATTACTAAAAATAAGTTTTAAGACCAGCTCATTTTTACTTCTTCTTCTTCTCTTTCTGGTCTCTATCGATGAAAAAGTACGAGCACACCAAATTGAAGGGGGAAAAAATCCACCAAATAGAACCGCCAATTTTTTTTTTTCTTTCAAAGAAAGCTGTGTAAGAAGTTTGTTCATAACTTGTGCATCGCACACAATAGGGGAGAGAGAGAGAGAGAGAGAGATAGAGAGAGAGAGAGCGTCTTCCTCTCATCCGAATTGTTTGATAAAATAAATTAATAAAACTTTATCAAAATTATAATGTTTGAGCTCATTTTTTGTAAAATCTCACAAAGAAGATCGGGCGGGGAAAGTAGCGGTTAGAATGAACAAGAAGGAATTTAGATGAAAAAGAGGAGGAGGAGGAGGAAAAGAAGAAGGAGGGGGAGAGTAGTAGGAGGGGGAGAAGGAGTAGAAGAGGGGGAAAAGGAGAAGGAGAAAGAGAAGACAGATGGAGAGCAGAAATCAGAGTAGATTTTTTTTAAAGAAAATAAAATTAAATAAAATACGAAGTACTCATGGTGAAGGAGAAGGAGGAAAAAAGATGGGCGGAGGAGAATTAGGAAGTAAAGTACAAA
Source organism: Bactericera cockerelli (assembly GCA_024516035.1). Classification (NCBI taxonomy): domain Eukaryota; kingdom Metazoa; phylum Arthropoda; class Insecta; order Hemiptera; family Triozidae; genus Bactericera; species Bactericera cockerelli. The sequence goes on along the minus strand of CM044958.1, from coordinate 9,428,170 downwards.
AGTTCAAATATTTTCTCATAACCAAATTTTTCACTTCCATGATTGCTTGCTTTGTGAATAGGTTTTTCAAAACTGTTCTTTTTTCTCTTCCCTTTGCCTCTCTCTTTCGTAATATCTGCTTTAAAAAGGCTCACGTAAATGTTTGTTTAGAGTTTGGTGGTTTTGAAAGGAAGATATCCACCTCTCCTGTATCTTTCTCTCTCACTATTTTTTCTTCTCCCATGAAATGATTTCAATCAAACGTCAGAACCTGTCCTTGTATTTTTACTTCCTATTGCCTACATAATTAGAAAATATTGATTTTTCTTTACTAAATTCTTTTATTACTCAGGATTTATCCATACTGCGGATGTAGTCAAAATTCATGCCTATTAGAAAGGTATGTAATGGTAATTTATCTTAGAAAATTCCAGAACTGGCTGTGTGAAAGAGCTTACAATTTGAGAGAGTCCTTAAGTCTTGCTGTTAAAACTTAAATTCCCTCTCTTACATTCACATCTCTGCCATCCTGTCCACTCTTCCCTCTCCTTCGCTTCACTCATCCACACCCCTCCATTGCATTCCATCATAAAAAATGGCCCCTGCCCCATCCTTTCTCATCGTAAAGACCTCAAAAATATTGGGAGAGTAGAAGGTTACAAATTTTTGCTCGACATAACTTTCTTCCGGGTCACGTGAAATGGCCGTCGATATGATTTATCCACGAGTTCGCGGCCCGTAACTTAACTTGTATCGGACTTTTTATAATGTGCTCTCCTCTCTCTTCTAGTCTCCTACTACTCCTGTTACTTTTCTATCTTCTATCTCTCTCCTTCTATCTCTTTCCTCCTATCTCTCCCTCCCTCCTGAATTGTTCCCTATCTTAATTCCTAGTCTCCTTCTCTTCCTCTTATCTCTCTTTCGTTCCCGTCTTCTTCATCTCTTCATTATCCCTTCAAACTTATGGACTTTACATTTTCCTGGATAAATAAACTTCGACTTTTTTTCGGGACAGTGAATGAAGAGAGCCTTCTTCTCCATCCTCGAATTTATGAATAGGGTGGAGGTTTTTGAGCAGAGGTGATGTTCGGTGGATTTATGATAACTTCTGAGCAGCAAAAAAAAATCTGGAATTCACTGAGTGTAAGTTTTAAAGGTTTAATGAGGTTCTTATCAGCTTCGCGCTACTTAACTTGGCGTGGGAATATCTACCTATTTAATATGTGTATACTATGAATATAAAAATTATCATACGTTATATATCCTGTTCCTTTGATTTACCCTCTACCCAGATATACATACTCTCCTGCTCCTATAATGTACCCACTACCCAGATATACATACTCTCCTGCTCTTATAATGTACCCAGTACCCAGATATACATACTTTCCTGCTCTTATAATGTACCCACTACCCAGATATACATACTTTCCTGCTCCTATAATGTACCCACTACCCAGATATACATACTTTCCTGCTGTTATAATGTACCCACTACCCAGATATACATACTCTCCTGCTCTTATAATGTACCCACTACCCAGATATACATACTTTCCTGCTCTTATAATGTACCCACTACTCAGAAATCCATACTCTCCTGCTCCTATAATGTACTCACTACCCTGCTCCTATAGTATACCCACTACCCTGCTCCTATAATGTACCCTCTACCCAAATATACATACTCTCCTGCTCCTATAATGTACCCTCTACGCGTATAACATACTTTCCTGGTAATATAATGTACCCACTACCCAGAAATGCATTCTCTCCAGCTCCTACAATAAACCCACTACTCAGATATACATACATACATACTCTCCTGTTTTTACTTATATTGTATCCTGCTCCTATAATGTATGTACCTCTCACACATTCTCTCCTGATACTTCAATTTTAATATCTAGACCCTCAGATCCAAATCTCTTCAGTGGTGAGGTATATCAAAACTAAATAATGTTGGAGATTGCCTTTGTTTTTTTTTTTTTTTTTTTTCTTTCGGCCCCGCTATAGCACAATAATACATAATAATTATATAAATCGACAATAGACAGTTGCGACCTGAAGTAATGTACATAAATCGGTTCCGGAGCTAACACACCAAATACCTGAAAATTGTGGAATTAACACAATAATTGTATGATATTGATTCATTCCAACTCCTGGCTATTCTCTTTCGACTGACTGAAGACCTACCCTAACGTATACTGGCACAACTGTTTCCATGATGAGACCTCTGTACCGAAGAGAGCAGTCATAAAACCTGGAAACCCTCCTTTCTTCCAGCACTGTCACATTTCAAGTCGTAAAATGAAGAAACTGTTCAAATCTATAAAACGCCTGCAAGATAGGAGAGGGCGCCTTCATTTTCTCCCCAGTTTTTACTGCGTTAATCTCTTTCGCTTACACTAACTTGCAGTCTGACTTTTCCGATAGCGCACTGACGGTTCAACGGCCGAGTGTTGCAGCATTTAACTAACCTCTTCGAAGTAAAGAGAAGTCCAATAGTGGCCGTGACAAAGTGCCTATGTGTCAATGGATGAAAATGACGAGGAAGTGGAACGGAAAGAAGCACAAAGGAATACTAGAAAGAGAATAATGAAAAATAACAGGTAAAACATGACACAAAGAAGGAGAAAGTGAAGACAAAGGAAAGAGAAGAAGAGAAGAGAGAATAGAAGGGAAATAAAAGGAGAGGAGTAGGAAATAGAAAAAAATATGTAGGAGAAGGTGTAACAGAAGGAACAGAAGAAGGTTGAAGAAAAGAAAGGAGAATACAGAAGAGATGTATAAAGAATTGAATTGAATATTTTTATTTATTTGTACAAGAAAATATTACACACAGTACTTGAGTACATCTCCTTTAAGCTAAGGCTAACTTTTAGAAGTAGGAGAGGAGAATGAGTAGGAGAGGAGAAAGATAAGAAAGAGGTGGAGGAATAGTATACAGAGAAGAAGAGGATAAGGAATGGCCAAAGGAGATGGATGATAAAGAGGAGGAGGAGGAGATATATATTATGCAGGAGCTCCAACTTTCAAGAGTCTCTCCGTTCTATTTTTCCTTCAGGAGAACTGTGTTGACTCAGATTTGGCAGCGAACATTTTGGCCTTTAGCCCAATCATTCCTTTGCTAAGCATTTAGATAATAGCTAATCAATGCCTTCGACTTTCCAGAGGATCGTTAGATGTGCGATTTATTTTCTTTGAACATCTAGTTGAATGTGCATGTATATTTGTAGAACTAGATGTGCAATTTATTTACTTTGAACATCTGGTTGAGTGCCCATGTATATTTTATGTAGAACTAGATAAACAACGTTTCCTTTTAACTGATATCTCGTTTCTCTTTTGGATTAGATTTAATTTAAAGGGACACTATCCCTTAATTCTATAATAACCCCAGCTCTATGAAGGGTAGAAAACTCCGTTGAAAATTTTACGGAAATTTTGGCCCCCTGCACACACTCACACAATGGAGGACAGAGGTGTGGATACTAGGAATCAGTTGATTCATAGTCATCTATTCCTTTTTACCGGAAACCCTTACCGAAATACGCAATGCTTGGGAGTTAAACCACCGCACTCCACGCTAGGCATATTTCTAAATTATTATTATTATTATGAAACTCTTTATTAGAAGAACACATGTTTACAAACTAATAATGGTAAAAATTAAAATAAAAAGTTGACAGTATACTCGTAAATATAAACAGGAAAAAAAAATAAACGAATTTATTTTCAAATTAAAATAGAATACTTCTATGTATACCTTAAATGCATATTCAGTCGAACCTGGATGTAAAAGAACCCACCAACCTGTTCTAGAATTAAAATTCATCTTCATCCCAGGGAATTCCACGAAAAAAAAAAAAAAAAAATGTAAAAAATAACATGAATGTAATTTTACAAACACTGGACTCCGAACTGAAAATCCCCAGCGGTTCCAAATCACTAATTAATAGTGGAATCAATTCATCTTCATCCCATCAGGTAACTCCAGGAAAGGAAACTGTTTGTTTTGAAATTGATGAATGCCTTCCACTTCAAACTCTCTCTAGGACTCTCTCCCTCATTTTTCTCCTCCTTCCTCTTTTCACCTCCACCTCCCCCCCCACTCTCTTCATCTCCCTCTCCCCCTAGTCCTCCTCCCTCTCGATGTCTCCCTTTTCCTGTCTCTATTTCTCTACTTTTTTTTTCACTTTTTGTTGTACCTAATGATTTTAAACAAACCTCGAAATAACCCCCAATGGAGTGAGAGAGAAAGTTGGGAAAATAACTGTGAAGGGAAGGGAAGAGGGGGAGGGGGGGGTTGCTTCTCTATTGAACTCTGTTTCCACGTTCGAATGATAAATTGCGTCCTCACGTAGGCTGGGCAGAGGCCCGATTGCTGACGAAATGTTCGGGAGTGAAGATAGTAAGTCTTTGCTACTGCGAATTCAGATAGTACAGCGCCGCTATCCAGAGAATTTTAAGTGTCCGCTCAGGAATAACGACTTGGCGGGACTTTTTTATGTCACGAAGTAATACATTTTGGGGGTATTCATATTGTCTTTGTATAATTTTTAGAGGTATGCGGTTAAATGAGGATTTTCTGGCTTAGGCAACAAAAAAATGAAGAGTCTTTTGAAAAAAAAAGTCTGAACTACAGGTAGGGTTGACTCTGGTTCTGTTCTTCTCCTCTGTTCCATCTTGAGGGACATATATGTCCTTGTAGGGGTGTTATATTTTATACGTAATTTAACGACCCCAGCCAGTAGCTCGATCGTTAATGCGCCGGACACGTAATCTGAAGGTCGGTCGTTCAAGTTCCAAGTTAAACCAAAATTTAGTAGGGGATATCACGATAGTTGTGATATCACGATTGTGATTAACACAAATATGATAAATTTTATATAGGTTTTTTTTAAATGATATTTATTTACGGAGGAGACTTAACAATCAGAGTCCTGGCTCCTTTATAAAGGTTTGCTTTCTCGTGTTAGAAGATCACCCGAAATAGCTTAGCTGTCAATTTAATTTAATTTTGAAATTTCAATGTACCTTCATTAACAAGAATCTTCTCTGAGAAATAAGAAAGTCAAAAGACTCACCCCTGATAACTGATGCAGAGCAAAGGCCTCCCCCCTGACACTAACTGATGACCTGCCTCCTCACTTGCCTCGCTGACATATTTTACGAAAATTAGTAGCTATTTATATTTCCGCATCATTTTCATTTCGCTATAAAAAAAAATATTTTTTCCAGTTTAGCAAACAAAAAGAAGAAGAAGTGTCTTGAGAGTATTTGTTTCGACCGCCGTGCTGTGTGGGGCAGGCCAAGGCTGGGTGAGGCGGGCGGGCGCCGAGCAGATTGATTGCCCTGAGTTCCTGTTTTGACATTCGGCATGAAGACACATGAATAACTGCTGGGAAAAATTTCCCGTTCTCATTTCAGAGCTTTATCTATTTATTTTTTCTCTCGAGGAGAGAAAAATATAAACGAGGCATTTCCTGCGAATGCTGAAATCCTGAGGCGGACGGGTGTGGATATCCTTTTCAGCTCGCAAGATATTTGTCTTACATGACAGAAGACTAGGAACCCGGTGGCCACCCGTATCCTTGCCAAGGATCTTGGTAATGTCTTCTAAAGAATCTATAACCAAAATAAAGTATACATTCATGATTTCTTTCAAACGTCAGAAGTATTGATGTAGAACTCCCGTTTTTTTCGACACCTCCATACTACTCTTGACATTTGGTACCAACCTCAGTAGTTGGATCGACAAGGTGGCCGTCTCGTAACCTGGAGGTCGGTAATTCGAGTCCCGAGTACAGCAAATATTTAGTAAGGCGAGTTTGAGTAAAGTGATATCAACTTTGTGATTAACATAAATACTTGTGTTAACTTTTTTATCATTACCTTTTCACCTTGTGAGTTATTTATACTGACCATTTGTTATATCATATCACTCGTCATATCTCTAACAAATGTTATACCCTTTAATCTTTCATAGCATTTGTTAAAGAGGATTTCTTTTTCTAGGAAACGAACACAATATGCAGGACAGACCAGAAGAATAATGATTGTAACAAGTACGGGTACCTTATATGCATAGAAATAAGGACAACTGATCCAAATGAACGGAGTATAGACCCATGATATGTACTCTCTCATTTTCATAGTTGAATTATTCGAGCTGCATTCTTTAACGTTCATCCACTATTGCTGAAGCCCAAATTCCGTCATTCCTGACACAGATCTTTCGCTCTCTCTCCAACAGAGTAAACACGAACCCAAACTTACCTCCACGTCAGCTCACATCCAAACCTCCCCTCCCACAACTCCACATCCCAACAGGATAGGACACACTTCTTCCCTGCATGTCCAGGAGAATATTATGGCAATATTAATATTCATTCAATTTCATTGAATTCACTTCCACCCAACACAAGGATCCACATCCTTGTGTTGTTGGTATGCTTGGCGAATTATTCAAAATGGCGACCAGTCGAATAGTTGTGCTTCACTTTGTCTCGGCCCTCGCCCTTCTAACATTCCCGAATACAAACAAGGACGGTAAAATAGATCAGGGAAGAAAAGGGCAAACCCGTGAACTCTTGGATTTTTAAATTTTTAAGAAGTATGTACTGAAGGTTGAAGAGGAATTGCCACCATCACCCGACCATTTGGCGAGTGATGTCTTTTTTTTCTTTTTAGAGTTTGAGCTGTTTCACCATTCATTTGGAATTATTGTTATTATTATACATAATTTTTCAGGAATAATATTTATACTCCCTGGTTATTTTGCAATATTTTCGCAGACTAGTTGGTAACAAAATGAAACGAGCTACATTATTTGCTGTTAAGGGAAAACTAGCTATGTAAAACATTCACTGCTCTGTAAAAAAAGGCTCAGCCAGTACATTATCAGAGTGATTCTTTTATTTTTGTTTAACGTCGCTTTCAACTGTATGGTCATTGTTCATATCACAACAGGCGTGTTACCCTCCATTGGCAGGAAACTAACAAACCTGCTACTCACATTAACTCCACCCAGCCTTGATTGGACCGGAATGCTGGCAACACGAAGTATTCATAGCTGGACATTGCTTAACTTCGGTGATCCTACGAGAAGTGGTGCATTCAACTCGCCATTGACGCTGCATGGCTGAAGAGAGCTTCTATAATCTGATTGGCACTATTCGCTGAATTAGCTCTGTGGAACAAAAGCTCCTCTGTACTCTGCACAACTTTTGCAACAAGTTTCAAGTGCTCACTTCACATTGAATACAGAAGTCGGAAGAGTAGAACGCGTGATTCATACAGGGGTACAACACGTGTATCTTTTGCAGAACTCAATATTGCAGTTTTATTATTTGCTCTGGAGTCGAGATACAGTTTGTTTCTTTATTTCATTGTTAGTCGATGGAAGTTATTAGTTTACAGGGAATGTTAAAATCTGAGGACCACTTACAAGCCAAATCGTCCATTTTTTATCACATTTTTTTTACAATTATTAAGTACCCATTTTTAATTGCTTTTTGTATTGAAATGCCATACTAGCTCATTATTCAAAGGTAGTCGGGTGGTCGAGCGCTAGTCTGGTAACCGAAGTAGCTTGCTTGGGGTTACTTCAGAATTTGACCACCAAAACAACTGTAGGCCTAATCGGGCAGTGAAGGTAACTGTCTGTTATCAGCCTAGACATGTTTTTATTAACATTTGATTGAAATATTTCTCATCTGAGTTCGTCCCGTTAGCTCAGTGGTAAAGGCGGCACTCTGTGAATCCAGAGATTCCAGAGGTGGCGGGTTCGAAACCCAGCCGGAACATGACAAGTTATCCTCCCATTTTACCACATAATAATACGTCTTTGGCTTACTGCTGCAATAATGGGAGTAAATAGTCCTAATCGGGCGGTAAAAATAAGGCGATATTATTATTATTTGTAGTAGTTTACTCATGTTTGTATTTGATTAACCTAATGGTCCCTATAATTCTCTGCTACAGATTTTGTCGTCAGAAATGAGACTTACATGATCTGCAGAGCCACCAATACGCCTAGCAGAGCATTGCACGCAAAGTTTGTTCTTACCTGAAATCACAAGTCAACACAGTACACCAATTAGAAACTATGTAGAAAACGGTATTTATTATTTTTAATTGAATATTAACTTAATTTTAATAAGTTATCATGTTTATGTTCGTAACTTTCGTGATATCACAACTACTCAAACTCGCTCTAATAAATCTACGCTGAAAACGGGACTTGAACCACCGACCTCCAGGTTACAAGTCCGTCGCTGTATCAACCAAGCTACTTATGTCGGTCCTTAATTTTAATATGCGTTTTAAAGGTAAAAATTACTATAATACCCTTCCAATAATAAATATTATTGAAAGTAATTATATTATCACGACTAGTACACATTGCATAACTAAAGGTGTACAGGCGATCACAAAACGGACCATGAGTTTTATCTTCAAAAAGAAATCAATCCGGCTGGGTTAGGTTAATGTGAGTAGTTAGTTTGTGAATTTCCAGCGAATGGAGTTTGTGAATTTCCAAGATGTGACCATGGAGTTAAATGCGACGTTGAAAAAAAACATATACATTTTTTTTTTTTTTTACTTCGAGGCGCTAAAACTTTGAGTCTCTGAGTTCCAGACATCTTACTGGTAGTCAAGTGGTTAACGCGCTAGTCTGATAATCCAGGTAGCGTAGGGATCCGTTGCTTCGAATACAACCCAATGCATAATTTTTTCCTCAGTAATTTGCGTATACAGGGTCCGCCAAAAAAAAGCAGCCACTCGAAATATCTAGAGATCCGATTTAAATTTTGAGAAAAGCTAAAACAAGTGTACCATTATATCAAGGGGGAAGCCTTTTCTATTAGGTTATGATTTTTTGTCATTACCAGGGGCGGCCCCATGGGGGGGGGTCAAATTTGGAATTTTAAATAGAACCACCCTTTTTGTAATACATTTCTGAAAAGTAGTGATCATTAAAAGTATTTTAAGACAAGTTTGAGATTTTTAATCATAACAGGGCAGGGGATATCATACATTTAATTTTATCATATGTAATGAGTAGATCTGTCAGGGAAGTCCTCATACCACAAATCACCTGTTCAACTGTCCAGCCAATCCCACCACTCTGACTCCTATAGATCTATGGAGCAATCCAGTCCAGGTGGCTAACTTCTGAGGACACTAAATTGAAAGAGAGTACGAAGAAGAATGCTGATCTGCTGCCACTGCTACAACAACAACAACAATAACGATTATTAAAATCCGGATAACACCCACCCGGAGTGGTCTTGAAAATTATTCCGTTTCGAAGAGCTTAAAATATTGGACGCACAGGAAAGTTCTTAGGGAAAAGATCCCTGCAGGTGAAAAATGAAAGCAAAAAAATTGTTTTCCAAGAAGAAACAAAAAAAAAACTTTGTGTTTTTTTTCGGTAAGGTAGTCATGAAATAATTTAAGTTTTCCAACACGGGAGAGAAACTTTCGAGAAAATAATTTCTCATTCTCCAATATTTCTCTACCTCTAGTTGTTGGATTTCTTTTTTTTCTCGTCTTAAAATATTTTGAGAATTTAGACGAAAGCAGTCGAGAACAAACAAGCCCGCAGGTTTCGATAGCTTCATTTCCTGTTTGAAAAATGTGCCATTGTCTGCTGCCTCCAGGAGCACTGCTGGAGAATGGCGATGGTTCGAGTTTTCGTTTTCAACAATGAATTCCGATCCAAGAGAGAATTGAACCACAATTTTGGACAAAATAATTTTTATTTTACCTGACACTAGTGTAAAGGGTGACTATACTGCTGATGAAAATATAATACAGAATACTCTTTAGTGGAAGGCAACCACCAGGCGAGGTTAATGCTCACAGCATTTTCTACCACCTAACCCTGAAAGTCTTATTATTATGTGGTCACAAACTCAAATTAATGAGAAAAAGAGGAAAAAAAACCTGGATTACCAGACTAGCGCGTTAACCACTTGACTACCAGTGCACGAAAAGACTGTAGCCTCTTTGATGCTTCATGCCTTTCTATAACCTGGGCTGGTGTGAAAACTACGTCCCGTCATAAGTGTCCTTGGAAATTACAGTCAAACCTCAAGGGACCTGAAATGTGTTCTCTAGAATATAAGAGATTTCTCTTTTAAAAGGTTATTCTACCCCATAGAGAGGTAACTTAGACCAGGAAATTGTTGTCTTATATGGAGGGTTCTCTTATATCCAGGTTCCACTGTCCAATGCTATGAACATGAACACTAATAATTTTTTTTTACTTTCCCTATCCCATGATAAGGAAAGTATTGTATTCGTCGAAAATTTAACCTCCCCAGTTTTTAAACGATATAATTCAAGACTGTTGGTAAAAGTGTCGTCACATTTTTGTTAATTCCATCAAAACAGAACTTTGTTACGGTTTCCACGTGAGCTTTCGTCAAGAAACGCAAACATGTCTGGTTTTAGAAAGCCCCCAATGCAGTAACGCCGGGTGGCAGCCTAAATTAATTCACCTTTCCCCCCCACACACAACAGAAAAGCTCTCCAAATAGCCCCCATAAAATATACTCGACCAATAATACATTTTCATTCAGCCTTTGTTCCGGAGCCCCCCCTCCCCCAGTGCTGAAATACAATTCCCCCTCCCTCCTCCTGCGAGCACCAGAGTATACAAACTGATCAATTTACATTTTGTTTCAATAAATAAAATGAACCTAGTCAAGAAGAAATGGAAAATAGAAAAGCCATGCCCATTAGTCGCTCGGGGCAAATCGTGGAGAAATATGGAAAAATTATTTTGGGCTACACTTGTCGTAAAACAGCGGTTGAGGTTGGTTGAATCTGGCACTCCTATTTCCATATTTTACGGCTGGGTACCTTTATTAACAACAGCTATTTTAAGAGCACCAACGATTTACGTAAATTGTATTTTGCACCGATAAGGCTGGTAACTGTTTATTGTCCTCCAGTGTGATTAGTTTGTTAAGGTGATTTCGTGGGGGTTTTGAGGGGGGTTCAGAAATCTCGCCTAACGTATATTTATCTTTGCTGGGGTTATTAGACAGATATGGTAACACCAACCTGAAAGACATAGATCAAAAGGAAGACCAAAGAAGAGATGATGGGACCAAGTCAAGATGGATATGCATACAGCAGGCGTCACTGAAGAGGATGCACTAGACAGAACCAAATGGAGACAAATGTGTGGCGAACTCTGGCTACGCCACTGCAATGGAGAAGACTATTTTGAACAGGTCCTGGCCCCCGAGGATTGTTAGAACCCCGCGGTAAGGTAACTTTACTTTATGAAGATGCACTTTGCAATGTATGCAGATGCAAGTAAACAATGTAAAATAAATTGTTAGTATGCAAAAAAGGCTAACTATCTTATGAGTAAGTTCATTTGTTACGTAAATCTCTTCCCTCATATTTTTTTCTCATGCTGCTCTTGCATGGAAATCAATTTACACAAATCACAGATGTATCTACGGGGGAGGGAGAGAGAAAGGGAGGAAACGGAGAAGGAAGATAAGAAGAGAATTCGAGACAGAAGAAGGGGAGAAAGATAGAGGAGATAGAAAGAGAGAAAAAACAGATTTGTATAATTCTCACCATTCTTGAAACTGGAATCCAGAGAGTGAGACAGAAAAATATTGAAAAAAAGTATTTATGACTGAAATAAAAAGTATTTCTAATGCTCCAGTTTTTTCAATTGATATCTATCTCATATTATATAACTATGTATATCAGATTACACATATGTTATGTATATTCTCCAGGGAAGCACTGGCAGATACAGGAAGGATTTGATTGAAAATGCTTTTTTATATGTGAGAGAAAGAGAGCAGCGAAAATGAGAGGAAGAGAGAGAAAGATATAAGTTACGTAACACGAAGATGTGGAATCTACAATGAACAAGGGAATCAAGCTTTCTGAGAAACACGTTATCAAAAATACATACATAAAAATGGATATTGTACGAGATCTATTAGAGCCTGAATCTCAGACAGCCAAATTTATGGACATAACATATACTCGCACATATGAAAGAAGCTCTACAACTCCTTATTGCTCCAAAGAAATAAAATTAAGTTACCACATGCTTCAGCAACATACCAGACATGTTTCAGCAACACACCAGACATGTTTCAGTAACACACCAGACATGTTTCAGTAACACACCAAAAGTAGTATTCGAATTTTTCTACAACTTCTCTGGCTAGGAACCAATCAAGAGACTTTCTTAAAATTGGACTGAAAAACGAGAACCTCTGGTTCCAATTCTTCTTCCAATGACAAAAGCGGGCCGCCCAGAATAGACCATGCGAAAATGTAAAACGTGAAATCCTCGTTTACTTATTTTTCCTTCCCGATTTTCTCCGGCCTTTTAATTTTATCAAAAGCAAAGTTTGTCCGATTATGTCTGCAAGTTGAGCAAGGAAGTCGGAAGAATAGTCAGCAATTTCATAATCCTCTAACTTTTCCTTCATGGGTGGATCCAGTCAGTCAGCAACTTCTCTGCTGCTTCTGGCGTTTATAAGCCTGTGACATTTCCTATTTGGGTGGATTCACATTTTAAATTATAAGGCTTCAATTTCTACGGCAAAAATTTCTGTTGGTCCGTCATAGATATAAGAAAACAGGGATATAAGAAAACTCAACTTGAAGAAATATGAAGAAAAAAAATTAGCTCAGTGATAAAGCACTCGCTTGCCATGCGGAAGATCCCGGATTCGATTCCCCGTGATGCCGACAAAAAATTGTATTCTTAATTTGGTTACAATTGTTTGTAAGGGATACCTTCCATTGCGCTCATGTAGACCCAGCACCTCATTGGGAAGTATTGTGTCAGTTTTCGCCCATCAAAGGGGAGACGTACAACACAGACCACAAGCGTCTACAGTAGCTCCTGTTTCGTGGCTACGAAATAAAAACGGCTGTGAAGCACTCATCTTTTTACGAAAAAAAAAGAAGAAAATTTTTTTCCGTCTTGATTATACGACGCCGTTCCAATTTAAGACTTACCAGAAACGAACACTAACCTCAACCAGCCTGATTAGAGCATGGTAGATAATTTATGAGAAAGATTTACTCAAAACTAACACGTACACTAATCTATATCTTTTCCATAGTCGACGTTGCTTTATCTAGATGCCGGGAACTTATGCATTCAATCTGCGCTGGTGAAAGTGGTCTATGGTTGCTTGTTTGCATCGAGTGGTTCTTTTTCCCTTCTCTGTTTAAAATCTACGTTCTTAATTCTATAAATATCAGTCTCATGAGACAAAAAAAATATCTTTCTTCAAGAAAGTTATTTTAATGAATAAAAAGATCGATTTTTAAGGCATTAGTATTAGAGATTTATACCTACATACAAAAAAAATTCATTGTAGAGTACGAATAAGAAGCTCTCGTTAAAAACACTCCCCCCTTGTTTAATTTTCATCCCCTGACATTGCATCTACCTGGGTGAAAATGAACAAATTAAAATGAAAATTACTCTTGACGTGGAGAAATGATCCCGTCTTAGTGCACCGCTCTCCCACTTCTCAGCTATGGGGGAGAGATTTTAATTCGTCGAGAGGGAACTCCGCAACGCTTTCTTTAAATTTCAATCTTAATCTTGTGTCGAGAAAAGTCGAGTTTTTGAGAAGACTAATTAATCAGACCTGTGGTGTCTGACGCTCGTCTCCTGCTCCTGTACTCTATTGATTCCTGAGGTTTTCTCAGCACATAGGTCGGTGGTTCGAGTCCCAAGTATGGCAAATATCTATTTGCCAAATATGCAAATATCTCCCGAAAATTACAAATGTACTTAGTGGAACTTTTAACTATGATTATTATTACTTTACTTTATTATTATTGAAAACCGAATAAATTTATTATTACTATTGAGTCATTGTGATATCACGATTATGTTTAAGACAAATCTGATAACTAGACAAACTATTATAAAACATAATTCTGTTATGAGTTGTAACAAAAATATTGCTAGTTACATTATTTTGTTTCTAACCAGAGTCCCAACATTGTATTCCGTTCTCAAGTTACATGCTCCCTCAGTAATCCTACGTCCCATACTCACAGCGTGCCAAAATAATTCTGCCTGTCCATGTGGGCTGAGGCTCAGCAGGTTCTTAACCCCTGACGTCTATCATTTCACTGGACGCCAGGGCGGAATTTTCGACACTCTATGGGTGAGGCGTTATTACCAAATCAGAGAAGACCTCAGAGATTGCCATCTACCGATCGTATCGACAAGGCACTAGCGACTCTCTTTGAATGAGAGTAGTATAATAAGTACATACATAAAAAAATGGCAGTATTTATATGTATGTACACCAACCTATGTACAATTGTACACTAGACTGGTTTTAAGAAATCAATATCGGAATTCTTACAACGCTCAGGCAGAAATGAGTTCGGCTTTTGCAGAAATTGAGATAGACAAAATTTCAAGGCAATCAGAGTACGTTAACAGGACCCGCTCTGGCCTCAAAGTTTGGAAATTTGCCAAATTTTCGAGGTTGAGCTGACATTTTCGGTCATAACTCGAGAACGAAAAATCATACGATTTTTAAAGATATATCAAATGAAAGACCATTTTGTTGGCTTTGCTTTGTTGTAAGATACTAGTTCCCGAAATCTTAATGGTTACTGACTAAATTAAGAATATGTAGTCGAAAACGGGCCAGGTACACAAAGTAGAGCATCTAAGGCATGATGGGATAATGGGTGAAAATACTTAGGATTTATAAAACTTATACATATAAATGTTAGAAGATTAGTTTTGAATGATTTTTTGACACATTATGAAGCTATAAATACCCGTTTTTACCTACTTGATAGTTCCTGACAGGTTAAGGGATGGCCAGAAAAACAAAATAATAATACAAACATATTACGTCAAAGTTATTCTCATTTTTTTGTTGTAGAAATACAACTATCTAAAATTAAAAGTACAAATAGGTAACATTTCGTCAAAATAAATACAAACTAAGCAGTAAAACTTAACTTAGTTAGTTGGGAGAGGGGTAGAGAGGTAAAACTTAACTTAGTTAGTTGGGAGAGGGGTAGAGAGGGAACTTTTTGAAGGATCAGGATAGAGTCTCCTACATTTACTCACAACTTGTGGGACAAACTGTTTCTGACATTCCTCTCTAGTTAGTAAGTCGCTGAAGTCATTCCTCAACTTAACGCCTCTCTTGGCTGTGTTGTTTACAACTTTAAGGGATTGTACAATTTTAAGTCCTTTCTGATACTGAGGCTCACCATGCCAAATTTAGGGGTCTACCCTCAAAAAGTCAGTTTTTATGACAAATCGACTGAAGAAAAGAAATGTTTCGTGAGTAATGAACTCTTTAAGGCCCCCTCTCACATAAGCTGGTATGTCTTTTATTCGTACTGTAATGTTGACATTTTTTGTCCCCTCTGTATCATCAGAAGAACTGAAAAGCTTTGCAGCCATTCCAGACTTTTCATCATGTGACAAAGTTAGATAGAAAAATCGCAAGCCAATAGTTTCGGCATTCAAGTACCACAGGTTATAGCCAAGAAACAGGAGCTACTGTAGACGCTTGTGGTCTGTGTTGTAACCTGCCCATCCCGTAGTATGCCTCCCCTCTGATGGGCGTGAAGTGACACAATACTTCCCATTTAGGTGCTGGGTCAACACAAGCGCACCGGAAGGTATCCCTTACAAACAATTGTAACCAAATTAAGAATACAAATTTTTGTCGGCACGGAGGATCGAACCCAGGACTAATCGCGCTCTCATAAAAATTATCTGGATGAAGTTCAGTTCTACTACCCAATTTACAGTCAAAGACTCTTCTCAAGAGAACTTCTAGAATGTTGTGCCGACATGCTAAGGAGAGCAAGTCCCCCTCTAACATTTTTTCTAATATTGTGCAGGGTCCTTTTACACTACACCTGTGTTGTTCAGAGAAAGCCCTAAATAAAGTTGTCTATCACCTGTGGTACTTGAATGCCAAAATTGTTGGCTTGGGATTTTTCGATCCAACTTTGTCACATGATGAAAAGTCTGGAATGGCTGCAAAGCTTTTCAGCTCTTCTGATGATACAGAGGGGACAAAAAATGTCAACATTACAGTACGAATATAAGACATACCAGCTTATGTGAGAGGCGGCCTTAAAGAGTTCATTACTCACGGAACTTTTATTTTCTTTAGTCGATTTGTCATAAAACTGACTTTTTGAGGGGAGACCTCTAAATTTGGCATGGTGAGCCTCAGTATCAGAAAGGTCTAAGTTGTAAACGACACAGCCAAGAGAGGCGTTAACTTGATGAGTGACTTCAGCGACTTACTAACTAGAGAGGAAGATCAGAAACAGTTTGTCCAACAAGTTGCAAGTAAATGTAGGAGACTCTATCCTGATTCTTCAAAAGGTTCCCTCTCTACCCCTCTCCCAACTAACTAAGTTAAGTTTTACTGCTTGATTTGTATTTATTTTGACGAAATGTTACCTATTTGTACTTTTAATTTTAGATATTTGTATTTCTACAATAAAAAAATGAGAATAACTTTGACGTAATATGTTTGTATTATTATTTTGCTTTTCTGGCCATGCCTTAGCTTGTCAGGAACTATCAAGTAGGTGAAAACGGGTATTTATAGCTTCATAATGTGTCAAAAAATCATTCAAAACTAATCTTCTAACATTTACATACGTATAAGTTTTATAAATCATAAGTATTTTCACCCATTATCCTATCATGCCTCAGATGCTCTACTTTGGGTACCTGGCCCGTTTTCGACTATATATTTTTAATTTAGTCAGTAACCATTAAGATTTCGGGAACTAGTATGAAACAACAAAGTAAAGCCAACAAAATGGTCTTTCATTTGACATATCTTTAAAGCTCGTATGATTTTTCGTTCTCGAGTTATGGCCGAAAATGTCGGCTCAACCTCGAGAATTTGGCAAAATTCCAAACTTTGAGGCCAGAGCGGGTCCTGTTAACGTACTCTGATCGCCTTGAAATTTTGTCTATCTCAATTTCTGCAAAAGCCGAACTCATTTCTGCCTGAGCGTTGTGAAAATTCGGACATTTTTTTCTTACCCCTATGAGATAAAACCAGTCTATTGTACACGTATGTAAGTATGAACCAGGTACCTACCTATTTGCTATTTGTATCTATGTATTACCTATGTATGTAATATACATATAGATAAGTATGAATAATATATTTTAATAGAGAGATTGCAATCTACCGATAGCACATAATATGCACGAGTATATTCGATGAATGTAAGAGCCAAAAAAATATGGTTCATTCAATTCAGGTACCAAAATAATAATGAAATATAATATTATGTATGTAATGATGGAGTGATTGCCCTTGTCGGTCAAAAATTATAAGGAAGAGAGCGATACATGAGAGATTAAGGAATAATGATGAACTTTTTTATACGCTTCATGTAACGATGCATATATGTCGTCAACGAAACAACAAATCATCTGACGCGACGTTTTCAAATTTAAAGGCCAAAATAGTTAATATTTAAAGTTATCATATTTGTGATGTCACTTTCGCGATATCACAACTACTCAAACTCGCTTTACTAAATCTACGCTGAAACCCCGACTTGAACCACCGACCTCCAGTTTACAAGTCCGCTGTCTCATCGATCAAGCTACTAAGGTTGGTTAAAGACCAAAATAGAATTATATTTAAGACTAGCCGTTTGCCCGTGCTTTGCAACGGGATTAAATTTCAAATTTACTAAGGCATGGCCGTACTGCTGGACAGCAATGCCTTTTTGAACTTTTTATAATTTTTCTGGACAAAGCGATAATGGTTTTGGAGGGGTCAATTCTGAGACATTTTTCGCTATCTCTTACCGTTTTGGCTAAACAACTCCGGACAAACAAACAAACATAGGTAGGTAGGTAGTCCTTTTTTCTGTTTTATATATAGAGATAGAGATTAGCTAGAGTAGCTCTCAAGTCTGAAATCCAGGCAATCCCGACTTGAGGGACAATCTTGAATTTAATCCTGTTTTATAATTCGGCCCTAAAGATCAGACGCCCTGCTTTAAGTCAGGCGATAATTACCCTCTGGGTCCCTGGAGAGGCCAGACAAGCAGGCTCCCGTTTCAGTTTCCCATTAAACTCACCAGAGGAGGGAGGCGCAGGGTTTTCGTTTCTCCCAACGATTTGCACGGCCTTTCCTCCCTCGGACCTCCCCACTCGGCTATCTCACCTCCTGGAGGTGAAAATTAAAACCCTAGGTGCAACAATTAAGTAAAAATTCTACACAAGGTACAACAATGAGGCAGAAAATGTACAATCCTATTTTTCTTCTCTCTCTCTCTCTCTCGGACTCGGGGTTGAACGTGTTTTTTCTTCCGTTCTTTGTTTTTTCTCCTCGCACAAATGTAATTACGCGGGTCGTGTGAGATGTGTTGGAGAAGAAAGAGTAGGAGGAGAAGGAGGAAGAAGCGAATAAGGAGAAGGAAAAGAAGAACGATGGAGAGGAGAGAGTAGGAGAAGGAGATGGAGGAAGAGAAGAAATTAAAGGTGGGGAAGGGAGAGGTAAGAAGTATGGTAGGAGAAAAAGAAGGAGAAGGCGGGAGAAAAGGATTAAAGTAAAAGAGGTGAGAGAGAGAGACAGAGAAAAGGAGAAAGGAGAAGGAGAAGAAGAAGAGGGAGGGGGTAAATTAAAACGATGTAGGTAGTTTCAGAGAAAAAGTGCTATGTTTTGAGGAATTTAATTACCGGAGACCATTCCTCCACACATGAGGATAAAGAGGAGCTAGAAATTGGACGTACAAAAACAGGACGAGGTATAGGAGAAGAAGAAAGAGGAAAAGATGAAAGAGAGAGAGAGAGAGATGATTAGAGAGAGGATAAGGAGATGGAAAGGAATTAGGATCCCTACGCTACCTGAATTACCAGACTAGCGCGTTAACTACTTGACTACCACTGCACTTATCTGACCTCAAGTACAGAAGAGTTACCCAGTAGTGCACAACTGCACACATGTATGCAACTATGCAAGTGAATTCATCGCGATGCTCAGATCAGAGAAGATAATAGTGTCACGCCACTGCTAAAAACCATATGATAGCCATAAAATGCTGAAAGGGCACTTATTGAAATTGCCCAATCCTATCCCCACTTCTTAGTTCCTACGCCGTCGAATCACAAATATGAATTAGGGGTCACTTAGTTTTTGACGGTGAAGAAAAGCAGAGTGCTCAAGGTAAGACGATATCATCCCCAATATACTTATTTTATTTAAAAACCATTAAACGTACGAATAGTTTAAATCAATTCTTTTATTATTTAATTATTATTTATATACCAGTGTTCAGTGTATCCAATAAAATATATTGATCCAATAAAATATAACATTATCGTTCACCTTGACGCAAATACCAAATCAACCTTTCTGTTTCTCTTATCTATTTCAGCATTGTCTAAATTAAGTCGGTCCACGAGACCTTAAATCTTGTAGAAGGGAGTAGGTCAAAACTACCCCCCGTTACAATGGTGGAGGTGCGATTCTCCTGATTTATTTTCTAATAAATAAGTCCTTAAAGGAGGCCGTTTTCCCTAAATTGTTTGTAGGACTGTTCGCCAAAAGGCGCAGTAACAACAACAATTTATCACCCTTGTGGAAAAGGCACAAATGTGTTAAGCCACGAAAAAAAAAAAAAAAAAAAAAAAAAAAAAAATACAGCTATTCGTACGTCGTTTCAATAATTCATTTTCATTATTTTCATGGTGAAACTATTTTTCCGTTTAAAAAAAAATTATCCTTTTATGTCTAACTTTGACTTATTATTGTTTCATTTTAATATTTTGAATTTTTTTAATTTTTATGTCCCAATTTGCAAAATTTTGTAATACAAAAAAAAAAATCGCGTTTTATTCATAATAGGGTGCAAAGGTGTTTTGTAAATTTAAATATTTTAAAATAGGTACTTAACTAAACTTAAAGTTTTTTTTTAGTTGGGGAAAATAATATACAGGTACTCCAACAAAAATAAAATTTATTATCACAAAACAATTTTTTTTGTAAAGTAAAGACTATTATTAATTGAAATTAATAGTTTCTAAAATGGCTGAATTGGTAGGAGAAATGTCAAAAAATGAGTTAATTCAATTGAAGGATCTACAAAATCTTAGTAAGGCGTTGCAACCTTATCCAAGAAAAGAAGGCATCCGAGTAGATCCATTGATTTACAGTGGTTCATATAAAGATGATCTGGAGAAGTTCATCAGATCATATGAGAGGGCTATGAATGCAAATAATTGGTCGGACAGAGACGCAATTATTTACATGCCGAATTACTTAAAGGGAGCAGCATTAGATGCACTCGAAAATTTTCAGGCACAGTGTGAAAACGGTACAACAGTTGAATTTTTTGACTATCTACAACTGTATTTTAGCATTGATAAATCCTACGATCTAAGATCACAGTTACAAAATAGGATACATAGCCATAAGGAAACAGTATTTGAGTACATAACCGATGTTCTGAGGCTGGTTAGACTTGTTGACATAAACATGTCAGAAACAGACAAAATTAACCATGTCATTAAAGGTTTTTCTGTAGAATTAATAGATAAAATAACCTTGCTAAATAATGACACCATTCGTGATTTATTAAACAACGTGAGGACTATAATGAATGCCCAAAAAATCAAGGAAATAAGATCGTTGAAAGGGAATCAACCCCAGTCAATTTTAAATAACAGAAATACATATTTCAAACATGGAAACCAAAATGCTAATAATTTTTCAAAAGAACGAAATAAACCGTTTAACAAAATATCTCCTAGGAATTTTCACGGTACTAATTATTGTGGTACAAATCAATGTGGAGTAATCACGTATAATAATAATATTAATTATAGGTATGATAGCCAGTACAACAACAGGTACAATTACAACAGTAACAAAAAATTTAGAAATACACCTAATGTTCAGGGCAATCAAAATGATTATCAGAAAATATCTGACTCTCAAGAGGTTCCCGCCTCTAAAGAGATAGTACCATATTACCCCAATGTAAATAAACAATCGAATATCAGTTACAATCCTCAAAATAAATTTTTTAATCAATCTAGAATGTATCACAACCACAACAATAGATACAACCTCGGAAGAAACACTCATAATCGTTTCAACAATAACGGCAGAAACAATTACTATAACAATCAAAAGTCAATTTCAAAGAAACCAAAATTTCGACGAGGGCATGTCAAACGCCCAAAAATGACTCATGATGGTATACAAAGTAAACAATGTGTAATAGACAAAAAGGACCTCACAACTCTCCCCGATAAAATCATACCGTATAATCAATTAAATGATTCTCAATCTTCTTATCCCGCTAATGTAAACCCTATAACAGAATCAGATGTGGGAAATTGTTCCGTATTAACTAAAATCAACAATTTCGAAATCAGAGCCTTGGTAGACACTGGATCTTGTTTATCTATAATAGAAAAAAAGTACATTCTGCATCCCGAAACAATCACCCCATATCTGGGTAAACTTACAGCAGCAAATGGTTCTGATATAAAGCCATGTGGTATAATCTATAATCAGGAAATAGAAATCAATAATAATTCTTTCGTACAAAATTTTATTGTGGTAGAAAATCTACATGCGCACAAGTTAGTTTTGGGTAGAGATTTTATGAAACAATATCAAATAAATATAAATTTTGGATCACTAGAGATTGTAGCAAGGTTAAATAACCAGACGGTTAATTTAAAACCAAAAGAGAAAACCATTGATTTAAACCCTAAAACTCAACCACAGACTCAAGATAACAGAAAAATAATACAAAAAAACAAAAATAAGAACTGCAAAAAACAAAAAAAGAAAAATCAGTGTAAAGAAATGATTGAGAAATGTAAAAAGAAAACTAATTCTAATACAACTACTCCTAACTTAAAATTTAATGAACAACCAGAAACAAAAAATACCGATAAGGTAATACCTACTAAGTCAAACACGCAAAAATACAACAGAAAAAACAAATTAGTTTTCGCGGCGGACGACTACTTAATATTGCCTAAATCCGAAAATGTTATAGAGTGCTATACAAATTTTGAAACAGGAGGTGAATTTAAAATAAATCAAAATTTTATAAATGAAAAAACACTCATACCAAATTACACAAAATTTGAGCAAAAACCTAGAGAAATCTCCTTAACTAACCCTACGGCAAAATTAATACGCATTTTTAAACATGAAATACTAGGTACCATGTTTTCTTCCGAAAAAGGTGAAAACATTAATATATACAGTTTAAGTTCCAAAACCCAATACACAGATTCAGAAATTAGAAAAGTTCAACAACAAAATCTTTCCTTGAAAAATCCTTTTACTGATCTAGCGGGAAATGTTATCGACATTAACCCTAACAGCCCACCAGATCAGCAATTAGAATTTAGAAAGTTATTAAATAAATACTTAAATTGTTTTGCAAAAAATAGTATGGATTTCTTAGACTCTAAGATTCCTCCCTATACAATCAATGTTGAGGAAAATCTCAAACCAATAAATTCGGCACCTTATAAATTAGGAATTAAAGAGCGAGAAATTTTGGACACAATTCTCGATGAATTATTGGAAGCTGGTATAATTGAGGAAAGTTACAGTGAATTTTCAAGTCCTATATTTATTGTACCAAAAAAGGACGGCAAAGATAAAAACGCGGCATCATCTTTCAGACCGGTAGTAAATTTTAAAAAAATAAATGCCCATATTAAAAAAGATAATTGGATTATCCCTCGATTAGATCTCATCTTAGACACGATGAGCGAAAACAAAATTTGGTCTATTATGGATATCAATTCAGCCTTTTTAAATCACCCTATTGACAAGAAGAGTAGAAAATACACTGCATTTAAATGCCATAGAGGTTTGTTTCAATTTAAATTTTTACCGTTTGGATTGTCGTCTAGTCCCGAAGCGTTCACAAGGGAAATAACTAGGATTTTTAATTTCTTAATTTGGAAGCATATTGTGATTTATATCGATGATATAATCTGCTTTTCAAAGGATTTCAAAACCCATCTATGGGCAATAGAACAAGTATTTCAAAAATTGAGCGAATTCAACCTCAGAATAAAAAGTTCCAAATGTAGATTTCTTTACGAAGAAATCAAAATTCTAGGACACATAGTATCAGCAGTAGGTACAAGACCAAACCCTGAAAATGTCGAGGCTATTCAGGCAGTTCAAGCACCGAAGACTCAAAAGGAAGTTCGGGGGTTTCTTGGTATGTGCGGATATTTCCGGAGGTACATAAAAGACTATAGTAAGATAGCAGCCCCACTAACCGAACTTACGAAAAAAGAGTTCGATAAAAAAAAATTGAACTTGACTGAAACACAAATAGCTAGTTTTAATACACTAAAACAGGCATTAGTTAATCCACCTATTTTAGAATATTTTCAACAAAATAGAAAAACCATTGTTGTAGCGGACTCGTGTTCTGAGAGTCTAGCTGGCATTTTGATGCAATTAGATGAAGATAATAAAAAACATATAGTTGGTTATGTATCCAGGAAACTAACCGATGTAGAAAAAAGATGGTCAGCTACAGAATTAGAACTGTTAGGCATTGTATTCGTGGTTAACTATTTTAAACATTACCTTAAATTTTTGGACCACTTTGAACTGCACACAGATCATAAACCGTTGATCCATATAGTCAACAGTAAGTCGGACAACATAAACAGACTAGAGAGACTCTTATGTAAATTGATAGATTACAATTTCGAATTGAAACATGTAAAAGGAAAATCAATTCCCTTGGTAGATTTTTTAAGCAGAAATGCTACAAATGTAGTATATGAGAAGGAAATGGTGGAAATGAATCAGACCTTCTCGATTTTGGTTACGAATTTACATAAAATGCAAGTAGAAGACCCCTTTCTAAGTCAAATATACAACGGGCTAAATGACCCAGAATCAGCAAACGATAAAATATTCAGGCAACTTAGACACTACGAACTGGATGAAGATAACATCATCCATTACAAATTATTTACAAATGAGAAAAAGCATTTGGTAATGGCGGTACCCAAAGCAATAATACCGCAAATACTTAACACGTATCATGACAGCGCACACGGCGGTCATTTAGGCATAACAAAATGTTATGAAAAAATTAGGAAACTATATCACTGGAATAACATGCTATCTGATATTACTAATTACATAAAATCGTGTGTCAGTTGTGCACAGAGAAAGATCCCACGCATAAAAAAGGCCGGGCCTTTACAACCTATACCAATGACACCCTCAAATCTTAAACCCATGGGCGATTTGTGCATAGATTTCTTAGGACCCTTACCTCCGAGCGAAGGAAAGAAATATATTCTGGTTTGCACCGATATGTTAACTAGATACGTGATAGCAAAAGCTTATAATGAAGCTACCGCTAAAGTAACGACTAAATTTCTATCAGAAATAGTGTCGACATATGGTGTTCCCTCAATAATTCGTAGTGATAGAGGCACACATTTTCTAAATGAAACCGTAAGAAACCTAGAAAAGTCATTAGGTATCAAACACTTGTTTAGTTCTTCTTATTCACCCAGAACACAGGGACGCACGGAAAGGTTTAATAACACATTAGCAGATTGTCTCTCACACTATGTGTCAGATACAGGCAGAAATTGGTCAAAATACCTACAACCCGTAATATTCGCATACAATAGTAGCATTCATGAGAGTCTTCAATACTCCCCTTTCTATTTACTTCATGGATTCGAACCCACACAGGTAGACGAATTACAAATTGTACCGAAAAATACTCAATTTGATTTATTGGAATCACTCAAAGTTCTACACAATGTTCGGGCAGAAATGCCAGACCAACTTGCAAAGGCACAAGAAAAACAAAAAAAATATTATGATCTAAACAGAAAATCGGTAGAATTCTACCCAAATGATTTAGTAATGGTATATTACCCTCAAATTAACACCCAACATTGTGCCAAATTTCAAAAACATTTCAAAGGTCCATATAGAGTAATTGAAAAAATAACGCCGGTTTTGTATAAAGTTAGAGTTGAAAAGTATGGAAAAATGGTAGATGAAAAATTCCACGTAGATAAATTGAAAAAATATTTTCCAAGAAAAGATTACCTCGATTCTACTCAGAATCAAGTAATTGTTACAGAAGACGAAAAAGTTAGTCCAATAATATCAAAGACACCCACAACTACTGATAAAAACTCAGGAAATTGTTATAATCCCGCGCTCTGGCAGGAATACCTAGACACATTACCACATGACACTAGGAAGAAAAATAAAAAATAAGATTTTCCAATATAAATATAAACATTCTTCCTTTTGTAATATACTTTAACTTACTCAACTGTTTCTTATTATCTATCAAAAAAAAAAAAAATCCCTCCCATAATACTCCCCAATTTGGGAAGCACCTTCATTCCCTCCCAATGGATTCACAGGCATGTGGGGTGTTATTTGAAAGCGCATACTTCAGAGGTTACTGTAAAAATTACTCATTTCTTGTATAAAAGTTAAGTTATAACCCAATTAAGCATATAAAACCTTTGAATCTTAATGTCCTTATAAATTATTTCTCAGTCAAATTTTCTCATAATAAACTGTTAGTCAAATTTCTTACTTGGCAGTTGCCTCGATAAAATTGCAATGTAAACATTTCATGCCGACTAGACTTATAGCGAAGCGGGCAGGAAACTCGAGTTCCACACAACGGTACCTATTCTAGACTATGTATTTAACTTGATATAAATATATCATAATATTATACTTCACATACTGTGTTAGTCTTAGGCATAACTTGCATTGTAGTACGGATAATTATAAGACTAAGTCTGATTGTTCTTTTAGTGTTCAATCATCAGACTTAAACCACCATGCACCCTATTAAACTATTTTAATTTATCAACCCTACGACATTTTCCTTTATTATATTCTTTCTTCATTATTTGCCTCTAAAAAAATTCGCAATTTATCTTTTTTTTAGGCACCAGACTGTTGTAATTATTACATTTATTGAATTGTATAGTTTCATTGCTATAATTTTCCTCCTTCAAATATTACATTTGGGTCTATCAAATTACATTTTCAGTATTCAGAGTTCATAAACAATTCCTTGAAATAACGGAATGTCACATTCTTAGTAAGTAGAAACATGATACCGTATTGACAGTTCCAGTCAACAAATTAAGTATTTAGGCCATAAGCAAAATTAAGATATAGGCATAAAAGCAAAAAACAAACAATAAAGCATCAAACAACAGACAGTTATAATTACCTATGTTTGGAACGGATACATAGAATAGGCAAAAAAAAAAAAACCCCGCATTGCACCTTATACATTAGAGTGCAGAAAAATATTATACTGGGTGTCATATTATGATAAGCTGACACCTACCAAAAAAAAAAAAAAAAAACTACCTAAGATACCTAAGACAAGGCGAGGAAAGTTCCTAAAAGTATAATTTTAATATAATTTTTAGCAAAATGCGTTAGTATATTTGTAAACGCTAAGCCTTAACAAATAGGTTATTGAATAAAGTTTTCTAAGTGCAGAAATTTTTATATAACCCAGTACATAACTCGTAAACGTCACACCGTCTAGTAGATGAGTCAATATCATAATATATAGAAACTGTTTAAGTAACTAACTATATTCTATCTGGTTGACGGCGGCCAGCGACTATGAGTTGATAGATGATGCAGAGCTGATTTATCTTATGTTAACACACTATTTATCTGTATACAGTTGTTTTAATAAAGGTTGCACAATCTTTATCTTCTCCTTATTCTTGCTCTGGTGATAAACCATTCCTCATATTCCCTCTGAATTGCTCTGCTCCTTCGCAACCGCTCAATTAATAAAGTCCACAGGTAAAAAATGGCGAAGAGGTACTCAAAGTAAGTGGCTCGGTGCTCGCCACTGACGGCCCACCACGGATCAACCAAATTAACACACCATTCTCTGAGAGATTCACTACCCTACCAGAACCAACATCACCCCTTGTTCAAACCAATTAAAGCATCCGGGGGCCATAACATCATCACTACCATCGCCAAGTACACAACACACATACAGGAGCTAGAGAGCCCAAAGGTGCTCCCTGTCAGAGCTTCAATGACACAGGCCTATTGGACAGCGGACACTCTGGACCAACAGTGGAGAAACTATCCTTGACTCATAGAAGATATTTCACAGAAAATTGTTATAAAAGAGAAGAACATACGTATGTACCTACTGTAAAACTTCAAAAACTAAGCTTATGCACATTTTCTGATTTTATACCTTTTGAACTCATCTATTGTTTATTAAACCAATTTATAAGGTAATGATAAGATGAAAAACTAATCCTCCAGCACCATGATGTTGTTATGAAACTGGCCATTTCATATCAACCAGACAGGTGTATGGAAAATAATTGACTAATAAAAAAAAAAAAAATCACCTTATCAGTACCTATCTACAGACCTACTAGATTTACTATCTCAAGCTCCGAGTAAAGAGCAAAAATAATGATGAAAATTATTAACATTTTATTAAAAAAAAAAAAAAGGAGGTACCTCAAAAATTAATTTATTCTATTAATTGTTTATGCTATACTTGCTATTAATTGTTTATGTGTATTAAAGGTCGACCTTATAATTATGTATCATTTCACTGTTATTATATATTTAATCCTTAACATATGAATTCTACATTTCTCGTACAAAAAAAAAATCACTTAGTGGAAAACCATCAGTTATAGGGACGCCTTTAACTGTCTGTTTTCACTAATAGTTGTCACATAGTTCTTGATTCAGTAGACAGACTCATTATTGCAATGAGACTACTGTAATATGGATCACTATTGATTAACCTTATTCGTTTCATAGAAACTGAAATTATTGATTTGAGTATTGTAATAGGTACTTAGTTAATCATTCCTAACACTGTATAAGCACAAGTGAAAAACTTGTTCTAGACACGATTTAACATTATTTCTCTTATAATTATGGTCCAAAGGATCCAATCTTACGTCCCAAAAAAGTAAGATAAATTTTGATAAATCTGTAAAGATATGTATATATTATGTACTATAGAAAACCTATAACTATATTAGGAATATCAAGAAAACAACTTATTTATCTTAAGACATAATCATTTCAAATACCATTTTGTTGTTGTGAACTAATTATTTTCTCGAGAATATTTTTTCTGTTTTATACTAACAATAACACCTTTTAAATGTTAAATTTATAATACCTAAATTTGACTACCATAATGAATTACTATTAATATTTAACTATGATTTTTGTTTCTATTATTCCTTATTATAATTATTTTGAATTCAGCATCTCAGATGTATTTTAAATGTACTAAACCATGGTCACATAATTGACCAATAATGTAATCCACAATTGTATATTCATAACAATTTCTTTTACCTTATTTTATATATTTAACGTTTTAAGTATTACATTTCAAATATTTATCTAGGCTGACATAATAAACTCAATTTCTTCTGAATACCTTGAGACATTGAGACAATACTAATACATATAAATGAAAACTCTTAGCTCAGTACGTTGACGAACTTAAAATCACTCCACTATTAAATTATTGAGTATGTGAGCCTAGATAAAACATTGTGTCCCATGCCATACGTAAATGTCACTTAATTTAAGTGACATAATTAAGAATTTGTAAATTATTATTTAAGTATTATATATTTTTATTGTCTTTGGGAATTAAATGTAGTAAGTAAGTATATTAATCAAACATTTCCTATAGATATAAATACATTTTTTTTTTTGGGATTTACCTGCAAGGATATTATAAATCATTTCATATGAACTCAATTTGAAGTATTTGTACGTTTCTAAAATTATTATTTTAGGAATCTTATCGAGAGTACTCTGTCCATTCAATCACATAGTTATATATTTCACCTAAATAAATATAGAAAATTTATAATTGTGATTCGTTGGATTCAAAAAAAAATAATAATAATCCTTTGATCCTTGATATTTAACGAATGAAAACGTATAACAAAATTTGAAACAGTGGCGGACATGACATAATTATGAATATTCCCAATGGGCTATGATGCAGGCCCTTTTAGATCAATACAGATCAAATTTTGGAATTCTGGACATTGCCAGACTTTATTGCTGAGGACAGCAATTCTTTAGTTGGGGAAAAATGTCACGCCACTGCTAAAAACCATATGATAGCCATAAAATGCTGAAAGGGCACTTATTGAAATTGCCCAATCCTATCCCCACTTCTTAGTTCCTACGCCGTCGAATCACAAATATGAATTAGGGGTCACTTAGTTTTTGACGGTGAAGAAAAGCAGAGTGCTCAAGGTAAGACGATATCATCCCCAATATACTTATTTTATTTAAAAACCATTAAACGTACGAATAGTTTAAATCAATTCTTTTATTATTTAATTATTATTTATATACCAGTGTTCAGTGTATCCAATAAAATATATTGATCCAATAAAATATAACATTATCGTTCACCTTGACGCAAATACCAAATCAACCTTTCTGTTTCTCTTATCTATTTCAGCATTGTCTAAATTAAGTCGGTCCACGAGACCTTAAATCTTGTAGAAGGGAGTAGGTCAAAACTACCCCCCGTTACAATAGTGTTGCAAATTCTGCCAATGACGCGAAATGCAAAGAAATTACAACATTCTAATGAAGAGAGAGAGAGAGAGAGAGAGAGAGAGACAGGGAGATGGAGAGAGAGAGAGAGAGACAGGGAGATGGAGAGATTTGAGGGAGAGAGAGGTGGAATAGAAGAAAGAGAGAGTAAGTGGGTAGATAGAGAATAAGTGAGTGTGTGTGAGAGACAGAGAAAGAGAGAAAAATGCAACATTTTTTGTGAAAGAGAGATGGATGGGAAAAAAGATAAGAAAGAGAGAGAGAGAGAGAGAGAGAGAGAGAGAGGGAAAGAGAGCAAATATGGACAGAGAGGTGGAGAGGTGGTAGAGAGAGGGAGGAAGAAGAGATAAAGAGAGAGAGAAATTATTGCAATTTACACGGTATGAGCGCGGTTTTGGCAACTGGCCTCAGTTTTGCACCGGGAAGTAAGTTATGACCGAGGCTGAATGGGATTGGCCGCGTGCGTACACTTGACTTTGAGAGTCACCTGGAGGTCTCCTCTTCCATCTCCGAGCTAGTAATATTTATTTATGTTTTTCATTTTTAAGGGAAGGCCATTCCACACAGATATTTTTTTTTTTTTTTTAAGATGAGTGTTTCACAGCCTTTTTTATTTCGTAGCCATGAAACAGGAGCTACTGTAGACGCTGGTGGTCTGTGATGTAGCCTACCCATCTCGTAGTATGACTCCCCTCTGATGGGCGAGAAGTGACACAATACTTCTCATTTAGGTGCTGGGTCAACACGAGCGCACCGGAAGGTATCCCTTACAAACAACTGTAACCAAATTTCCAAATTTTGAATACAATTTTTTTGTCGGCGCGGGGGCTCGAACCCGGGACCTTCCGCATGGCAAGCGAGTGCTTGACCACTGAGCTATCCGTGCGCTCTCTGGCATAGTCTCGTGGCTATAAGAGCTGGCAATATGTTTCACTCTAAGACAGAAAGTACCAACGCAACGGTCCTTCTATACACATTTTCCCCGTCGGGTAGCCTATTCATTCCAGCAGTTTACGTACATATTCTTTCTACACATTTTCCTTATCATAACAGATACTTGTGGACACTATCCCAGAACGCGGGATATAATGCGCTGTGATTGTTTGGTGTCTGTGGCTTGGATTAACTTTCATCCTGATTCATATTGTGACCCTCGGTCTGTCAGCTGAAGACCAGGTGTCCCACTTTGTCAATAATTATAAATAAATTCAAATAAAATAGTATATGTATCGTGACATGGGGATAATGCGTAGCTTTTCCCTAATCTAAATTAATATACTAACCTGATAGTCTTCAATCAAAGTATCTATCTAAGTACAAAGGTATCCAGGTATAAAATTATTATTAATTAGCTCTTTTTACAGTCTCGCAATTACAGTCAAGTATAAACAGAAAACTGAGAATTTGTACTAGATATACCCTCCAGAACAATATCTCGTTGAATATTTTCCTTAAGAAGCCTTAGCGCCGAGCTCCGTGATGGTTTAATGAGAAACGCAATAAGCAACACAACACCTCACCTCCCGGTGCAGGAAATCCTCTAACTGTTTATTTAACTCACGAAACACAATAATGAAATAATGTGAAGCTGAAAAATGAGACCGAATTCATATCGTTTAATTTAAAATTTTAAAAATGGCATTTGAAATCAGCTCCACCCCCCGTCGCCTAGCTCCGGGGTTCGTTATTAATATCTATCCAAGCTTAGTAGTTAATGGCGGCGAATTTGTTACCACGGGGTTAGTAGAAGGGGTGGAGGGGATATGTCAGTGGAGTGAAGCCAGTGCAATGGACTCGTACTGTCCCGAGGGTCATAAGGTCAATGAGTTTTGACTGAGTAATGATACCTGGCACTGGTGGTGGTTGCTGTACTTGTTGTCAGAGAAAATGAAATTCAGATCGGATTGTTATTGTGAGCGACAAAAGAGAAGTCGGGTTATTGTTCAAGCTCAAGGAAAGTTGCTATCTTCTCCAGGATATTCCAAAGAAAAGAAAACCTTCTGAAATCTTCTAATCAGGCAGAGCACTTATAAGTTATATCAGACCTGGTTGTAACATTTCAGTGGAGGTTTTTCTTTTAGTGGAGGTATATCTATGGAGGTTTCAGGTAAGGTTTATCTATTGTGACCAGTTAATTCTATTTTCATCATTTTTTTTTTTTTTTTTTTTTTTTAATTTCTTTGTTTTTTGGGGTTAACCCCGTAAGTTAGTGTAAAAAAATAATAATAATAATTTGAGTTATTCAGGTCAGGAGTTTTACCAACCATTCGCTGGAACTCGTAACTCGTATTGTATCTGGAAATTTCGGTCCCACACCGGGATCGAACTCAGAATTTCTAGACCATGGGCAGTAGTCACAACTCTATAATGTCGACTCCTAGTGAATATTTATACGACGCTAAAAATGACGACAGGTGAATTGCTGAAAGACGATCAAGAGAAAATAGAGGAGCTGTATGGAAAATTCAGGTGACACTTCAATATGCCTTCAATTTTCTTTTGAACTTTTACACAAGCACACCGTTAGGGTCCCCCAGCCCCAACATTTCCTAGCCAATACTGCAAAAACATTATTGATAAATCTATACGTATATTTCTAAAACAAGAAGCCGTCGAAATCTGGACGAATTATTTCCGTGCCGGATATTTTATCCATTCAAACAGCAGTTAGGGCCATAAAACTACCGCGGGGTGATATTTGCGCCACAGCTATTGAATGTGTTTTTAATGGGGGCAATAATTATCCCATTAAAACATTTGACGAGCCGTGCCTAACCGATCGTATAATCACGCCTCTCTCCCTGTCCGCGGCTAAAGGGACTCACTAATTTCAGAGTTGTTGTTTCATTCTGATTTCTGTTTAAACTTTTAGTTTTTTTATGAGTTAAAATTAAAATTTTGAAGAACCATTTCATTGACTTTTAAATGGAAAAGTTAAAATGAATTGAACTAAAATCTTCTTATACATTATTATATATATAAAAAAAAATCAACATAGTTTATATTTCAAGATGTCATCGAATACACTGTTCTCTTGTTATCGGTAATTTCTACGTTTTTTAACACCCTTTCAGTAAATTGCAACAAAGTTTTCGACCTCTCTTTTATAAGTACATGGGTTGGGTGGCAGAGATTGCCACAGCAATTATCACGCCCCTTGTCAATTGGTATTGTCCTTGTCAATGAAGAGTTATTAATGATATTCTTATTAAACTTTGGCGTGATGGCTTTCAGAAATTGAATATGTAGAGGTTAATGTGAGTGCGTCAGCAGTTTTGCAGGGGTTGCTTGGTGAAGACTTTATCCCATAATGGCCATGCCTCAACTTGTTGAAACTGTTTCCACGTCCAGGCAACGTGATTTTAAAGTAATTAAGTGGGTTACTCCACAAGACTCCACATGTATATAATAAACAGTTGGGTTCATTATCTCGTTAATGACAGGTTCCTTCTTAATCATGTGGGCAATTATTGGTCAATTAATTTTAAAAGCAAATGCATGTGAGACCTATTGTACTCATAATTAGTTTGTATATACTACAAGTACATAGACGGGATATACCTATTTACATGGCGAATACGAATCTTCAACACGCATAAAAGCCAGTGCTCCTTGGGCGACCAAAATCCTTCTATACAAAATCAACCACGCGTTGACAACAATTCACGACACAAAAACCGTAATTGTGTTTTAATTATACCACTACCAAATTCAACGTACTTAAGTTTCAATAGCCTGTATTTAAAAGTTTAAACCATATACATTAAAGCGGCTGTATTTAAACCGTATTTCAGTATACAATAGCCTCTATTTAAACCATATTCAGCTTACAATTGCTGGGAGTCACAGTTAAAATTATTCTGACAGCGAAAGTCATGCGATCCTCGTGTCTCCGGCTGACCGGAACTCCGGTAACAGAACCACCAAACCAGGATGAACCACTTGGACAACACAACTATTTATTATAAATACACTTAATGCATGCCAATTATTAATACATATACATAATAAATACACTATAACTCATCCGCAGTGAATAACCAAGAGTACAGCCACATTGGCCAGAGTACTCCAGAGGTCTCGAGTTCAATTCTCCGGCAGTTTTTTTTTCCAGCAATTAACCAGGTAAAAACAGTAGATATAATTACACGTGAGCTTAGTGTTCCTGAACCCTACCAGCCTGAGTCGGGGTGGTAAGAATTTCTGATTCGATTTACGGTGACGACAGAGGAAAAAACTGCGGCTGGACTGTACCATCAAGAATTATATCAATCGTAAAATCGATATCAAGGAATTTAACTACTTTACGTTCTGTGTCTGAAGAAGGATTTGCCATAGGCAATAACCCCGCCCTTTAGTTAGGACATATACGAGTATATATATATATTTTTTTTCCTTGTTTATATTATGTCAATTTTATATTTAATTTTTACCGTTATTTGTCTGTATATAATATTATGTTCTACTAATAAAGAGTTTCTAAATAATAAAAAAAAGGAACTAAATGAAATAATCAAATAATAGGACTACTATGAGAACACAGGAGTTTTCGAAATTCTCTTCGACGGCGTTCGACGATTGAATCGGGACGACCATAGAATTCTTCAGCCACCGTATTTAGGATACTAGCATAAATGCCCCTCTCTCGTTCACACAGAAAATGAGAGAGAGCCTGTCCTGTGATTAATTACCCCAAGTCCAGGAAGCGCCGGGGACTGAATCACCACTCGCAAACTTGTCCGACTGCTTATTATTATTAATTAGTCGTGAGCTTTCCCAGTCCTTTCCTCAAGTTTTCGGTTCACTGAGTCTCAAAGATACTTGAAATTTCAAATGAAATCCCCACCATGACTCTGGCGAAACTTTTCGTGTCCTGGAACCCGACCTCTTCAACCTAAAGAAATTTGAACTGGATTGAAGAATAACTGTTAGTTTTTTTTTTTTTTTTAAAGAAGGTAGTTGTGCCCCGGAACCGCTTTCGCATTACTTCAGAGCACTTTACCTGTACATCCATGCCATTCCGGAAACGGAAAAACTCGGTTAGAATTTTCCGTTCCGGCCGGGATTCGAACCCGCAATCTACGAGTCAGCAACCAATGCTCTTAACCACTGAGCCACGGAGGTCGGTTAACTGTTAGTGTAATATATTTTTACTAAAAAAAAGAACAGAACATTCTCATTATCTAATTTACTTGTCAATGTATGCAGCTCCATCATCGAATCCATACGAGGTAACTTGTATCTCGTACCTCGTATTCGGAGAGATATACAGGCTATTTGAATTGAATTGAATTTTCATTTGATAGAATAGCTAAAATTGTCAAGTAAAAATAAGCCATGACACGGATTCTCAAGGCGCTAGTCTCCAGGTAGCTTCGGGATCTGTTGGTTCGAATCTCACCCGATACATGAATTTTTACTCATTTATTTGATACTTTGACCATATAATAATGGCACAAAAACAATTGCTTGAATAAAAGGACTCTTTAGTTCTAATCGGGCAGTATAACTATAATTGTCTTTAGGAAGAGAAGGAAAAACGAGTGTGTCCTTTTATTTTTATTCCCAAAACTGGGGGAACTATATACATATAGGGAGTAGATCAGCAGTCTGGCTGGGGGACTAAAAAGAGGGAGTAGACCAGCATTGGCTTGGTTCTGGGGGCCCTTATCAATTATTAGCCTCCTGGTAAAGACAGTGGTAGAAGTGCTGAGTCATTCCTCCACTGTCGAGCTACCATCGTTCACGATGACGCCACCCTATGATGATAATTATGATGATGATTCCCAAAACTGTTAGCGTCTTAGGACTTAGCCGACTGATAAGTTCTAAGCAATAAAAAAAATTCCAATTCTATTCTTCCCAAGTAGGTGATATGTACAGCGAAATTGGGTTTGATGGCAGAGATCTCCTCAAACAATAATCAGGCCCTTTGTCAATATTATTCTTGTGAATAAAGACAATATTATAACAGCGTCCCGTAAAGACCT
The DNA here is from genome assembly GCA_024516035.1 of Bactericera cockerelli. NCBI lineage: Eukaryota > Metazoa > Arthropoda > Insecta > Hemiptera > Triozidae > Bactericera > Bactericera cockerelli. Next base: position 9,392,508 of record CM044958.1, on the reverse strand, counting down.
ACGATGGTAAACGTTTACCTTCAATACAAAGTACTACAAAGGGATCTTTTGAAAGCGCAAACCAAACATCCCGGCGGCCATTTTCCAAGAGTTCTCTCCTTGGCCGCTGCTGAAGATCCTTTGATGACCAGATAGATGGAAACTATGAATAAATTAACGTGGAAAGAAAACTGTTCCGAGTATCAAGGAGAAAAACTTACGAGAGAAAAAATAGGTTGTACAGCTTTTCACAAATGAGGGATAGGGGAGAAGAATAGGGAGAGAGGATAGAGAAAGAGAGAGAGAGAGAGAACAGGATGAGGAAAAAAAAGATGATAGGATAGAAAATTACAACAAACAAAAAAATTGTGGAGCAAAACGTACAGGAGAAAGAAAATGACAAAGTAGAGTTCAATATTATTATTCATCTCTATGAAAATTAGCAAGGGAATACAAAGGACACAAAGGATGCCAATATAAAATTAAAAATGGAGACGGGCAAGACAATTTGAAGACAATTTTGTTTAAGGAAAGCTGGAGGCCAAAAGGAAATTTTAATTACAGTTGAAATTTATTCCGTTAAAAAAGTAGCGATTGAAAGAGAGGAAGGAGTTTTCAATTATGTTCCACGAATATAGAAACCTTCGAATGATTAAAATGTTGTAGTACCTTCAATATTAAAAGTATACTTTCAGAAACAAAAATGTGTTTTCTAGGAAGTTGAAGTCTAAAGTCTGGATTTTTTATCTCAAATTCAACGAAAGAAATAATTGTACAAAGCTGAATAAATACTTCTTTTTTTTAAAAAAAAAACCATTTAAAAAATTTCTCAATATTGTAAATAAAACATTTATAAGTTAATTTAATTCTATTAACAATATTTTATATATGAAACATTTCAATTAGATGATCAGAAGAAGGCCATATTATTATACCCTCTATAAAGGCCCCATTGCCTTTTTGCATGGCCAATTGGCCATGGACAAACTTTTGGTTTATTTGGTGGAGATGTCAAAACTTCGCAAATCTAAAACTCAGAAGTAAAGTTCTACACACTTCACATTTTGAATACACCAGGCCCCATCGGTTTACTTAAACTAACCAACGCCGAGCATTGACAGTAAATGGATGAGTGACCGTTTCGAGACCAAAATCATCCGTAGTTCACTTGGAATTGATTTTCTACTGGGAATTCGATCCTTGTTCACGTGAGATGGGTGAGTCACTATGAGTAACTCGGAATAAAACCATGAGAGAAAAAGTGTCTCAATTATGATGGGTATTGAAAAATAAAAATAAAAAGCTTTAGCAATTACTTCAAAAAAACTCATCAGCGAAATAGTGTCTAAATAAGGGTAGACCAACGACCCTCTGAAAGCCTTCTCGGGCCCTCTCTGTGTCTTCCGACATCGAGAGCAGTCCTCCTGAAGTACAATCACCTCATGATAGAGAGAGACAGCAAAAAAGAAAGCAAGAAAATATTTTACATAAAATGTGAAAAGAGAAATGGAGGCACAAGTTTGAAGAGCTCCTCAAACAATAGGGCTACAGAAGAGGTCATTATAATGGCTGGTCCACCGGAGTGAGATTCACGTGAACAAACATCCAATACAGGCTTATTTAAAAGAAGAGTAACATTCTTCTGCGTGCGCTTGGATAGATCAGTCGAAAGTTTTCCTCTCCCTAGTTTTTCTCTTCTTTTTTCCCAATAGTGTAGAAATAATGGCTTAATCGTAGTGATTCTTCGCTGAAACCTTTATTTTTGGGTCCTCCCTCATATTTAAGTACATTTACCTTTATTTATAGTGATTTATCTTAATTTTTCATCGTTTTATATGTGTGATAGTTTTCCTTTTGTATAACATGTATGTTTCACTGTGCAGCAAATCCCATTGTAAATATAACTCTGTTATTTAGTTGACAAACCTACTATTTTTGTCTAACCCTTTTATCCTGCTTGATCCTTCTAATTTTTGTGTCCTTAATCATTGTGCTTTTATAATTTATTTTGCATTTTTAAATTTGAAATTTTCTTTGCAAAATGTTCAATTTCGCAAGTCATGTAGTTCTTGTTATTGTGCTTGTTATTTCTATTGTGGTTCCCATGGTAACACTTTCCTGTTTGTTTTGATTTCCTACCCATCAGCTGATTTGGTAAGAGATTTCCAGTTTACACTTTTTCTTTTCCCGCTCTCCACTTAAATTCAAATTTATTCCCGCTCTCCATTTAAATTCAAATTTATTTTCTTATTGAAACACTTCACAAAAGTGAGTGTTTCTAGTAGCATCTAATTAAGTTTTAATTTGGGTGTTTTTTATTTCCACCTTTAATTTTTTTTTTTTCTTTTTGCAGTTTTATTCTTTGACACTGAACCTAATTAAATATTATCCATTATGATGCAATACTCGAGTTTCTTTTCCCAAACTAAATCCCGTACACCTTATGTCCCTAGACCTGGGTATAATAAGCAAACTGCTACTAATAGTAAAACTGAAAATTTGTACCTGCCTAGATCCTGTGGCTTCTCATTACCATTTGACTCTACTATTTCAATGGACGCTTATCTTTGTGCCATTGGAGATATTGTAGGAGACGACCGTATGGTATTTGCGGGTAAAAATGGCGACCTTGTAAAATTTTACCTTACTAGTGAGGCTATAGTTAACAAGTTTTATGATGAACACCCTCAAGTAGTTATCAATAATAAGCCGCTTGTGGTGAGAAAATTAGTGAACAATGGTTTCAAAATCTTCATGTGTAACACTGAGCCTGGAATGCCAGACTCGTTTCTTATCAATGAGTTATCTAAGTTCACTAAGGTAATATCCCCTATGAGATTTATTGGCCTGCGTACTCGTATGTCACGCTTCAGCCACCTCATGGGATTTCAAAGATCTATCATAGTAGAGGATGTGACTGATCTACCGGCATTCCTAAACGTATTTTTTGAAAACATGTATCACAAGATATTCATTGTTATCGACCGAGTAAAATGTTTTAGATGCCAAGCTGAGGGTCATTTGGTGAAGAACTGCCCCCTCCCCTCTCCTAGCAGTGACACTCCTGCCCAGGATCGTTTCAACAATCCCTCTCTGCCTTCTGATCCTAGTCCCTCTGACCATACTCGTGCTTCTGATATATCTGATACCTTCCTCCCCGCGTTTGCTTCCCGCACTGCTGTTGGCTCCCCTAAGTCTCTTAGTGTGGACGAGCTCCCGTCTCCCCCCCTTGTCGATTTTTCTGTTCCACCTCCTGTTACTTACCCTCCGCCTCCTTCCTCTGATGAGTTAGCTATTCTTACAAAGGATAACTCACCTTCTGATGTGACCTCTACTCCTTCCAATATGGTTCCCTCTGAAATCTCCCCTGATATTGGTGGAGACACCTCTCCTACCATAGTGGATTCTGAGAGTGCACTTACAGAAATTCAGGTTGGTAACACTACCCATGAATTACAATCTGTGTGTGACATTGATGATATGGCTAGTCAGCAAAGTAATATAACCAGTGCTAAGAAAAGGAGTAGTAGCTCTTCCCCTGTAAATACTGCTGATAAAAAAATCTGTGTTGAATCACTTGCAGATTTTAAATCTCTTGGACCACTCATTAAGCAGGTCGAACCCTCAGTTGATCCCGATGAATTCTTCAACCTGCTTGAGGATTTGAGGAGTCAACCACTTAAGAGGAAGATAGATATTATTAAAACAAACTATAACTTGGACCTTAATTTCTTTACCTCTCTGTTGGAAAAGCTTTTGCAAAACGAACTAGTCAATTCCAAATCTCACTCCAAGGTTAAGAATAGATTAAAAAATTTGCACAAAATTCTCAGTGTCCACTTGTTATCTGAATTCCCTCCTAACACTGAATAAAATACTACTCCCTTCTCTCCCTATTTATAATATTCATACCCATCTCCTTCTCCATCCACTTTTTTTTTTTTTTTTTTTTTTTTTTTACCCTCTACTGACAATTTAAGAAAGCTCACCTACCTACCTACCTTACCTACTTTCCTCATGTATTTAGCACAATTCTCCTCAGTCCTCACAATACCTTATACGTTGAATCCTTTTCCAAATGAGTATTTTTTGCGATCGACATATTGTGTCTTACTATGTACCTATTTAATATCATTTTACTTCATAAAGCCCCTTGTTTCCTTGAGACTTCTATTGATGTGTATTTACTTGTATGTATGTATCAATCTAAGTTCTCTGGACTAGTTGAAGAGGGTATGGTAGTCATAGTCAGCGGTAACACCTGTACCTTGTCGTGCCGGATACGATCTTCGGCACATAGGCCTGACAGCCTTTACAAGCAGAACCGAGAGCTGCGTTATAATGGCACATATATAATATTATTATTCACCTTTACCTATCACTACTTGGTATTTCACCTTGTTAGTGTGTATGATGTCCCCTGCGACAAGTTGTACATCAGGGTGTACCTGTATCTGAGTATGTCATGCCTCCTGCAGCTTCAGCTGGGTAATGCCTGCCCTACCATATATCGGGCTATGTCCACCATGGACTATCCTGTAGGTGCTCAAGAACTTTCTGTCGATTTTAATTGTTAACTATTTATTATTCAAAAATACGTACCTTGTGAAGACTGATTGCATAAAGTTACTGTCTACATTGTGACTAGATTTTATAAATTTTGTATAATATTATGATGTAACGGCAAGCTTTTCTTATTTTGTTTTTGTTTTTGTAATATATTTGCATTAAAAAGTAAGTATGAGTAGTATTTTATTACAGTGGAACATAAATGGACTCAATAATCATATTAGCGAACTTCAATGCCTCGTGAGGGAAATATCACCTTATGTTATTTGCTTACAGGAGTCCCGTTTGGTTCCGTCTAAAACAGTAAATTTAAAAAATTATGATTCTTACAGACACGACTACCTGGATGGTGGTAACGCGTGTGGAGGAGTGGCTACGTTTGTTTTAAGCAACTGCTTTTCCAAACAGCTAACTATAAACACTCACCTACAGTGTGTTGCTGTTTTGGTTAAGATTCCTTTTTTCAACGAGCCCGTTTGTTTTTGCAACATATATCTTCCTCCCCATTTAAACTTCTCTGAGGCTGATTTATGCAATATTCAGTCACAAATAACTGGTTCCTATGTAATAGCTGGGGATTTCAATGCCCACAATCCCTATTGGGGGGACCATAAACTCGATTCGAAAGGCAAAGAAGTTGAGAAGTTTATTCTAAGTAATAATATCCATCTTTTAAATACAGGGGAAGCTACTCACTACTGTCTTTCACATTTATCCCACTCTGCTATCGACCTCACTCTATGTTCTTCATCTCTATATCCTGACCTGTTGTTTTCAGTTAAAAATGACCTATGTTTCTCTGGACACTTTCCCATTGTTATCTCCTCTCAAGTACCTACTCCATGTTCTAGTTCCATTATCTCCACTCCCTCTGAGAAGATATGGAACTATGATAAAGCCGATTGGACTTTGTTCAGGGAACGTGTTCGTTTCGACTTTCCTGTTGATGACCCTGACATTGATCTCACCCTTTTGAAGATTAACACAGAAATACTATCTGCAGCTGATACCTCAATTCCCGAGAAAAAGTTACCTCCTAATCGTCTTCCTGTCCCATGGTGGGATGACGAGATTAAAAACGTCATACAGAACAGACGTAAGTGTCTACGCGCTTTAAGGAGACATCCCTCTGATGACAATAGAACAGCGTTTATGAGAGGTCGTGCAGTTGCTCGTAGAATGATCAAGGAGAAGAAACGTAAAGGTTGGACGAACTTCGTTGAATCTATTGATCAATCTATGAGCTCTGCTGAACTTTATCATAAAATGGGCAAACTGAGAGGAAAGTACACATCAAGACATATCCCTGCTATGCAGGATTGTCTTGATAGTGCCACTCTTCTCTACGACAGTGCAGCCATTGCTAATACCTTAGGAACTCACTTCTCTAATGTGTCTTCTGATGAAAATTATACAAGCGATTTTCTAATGCACAAAATTATCTCAGAAAGGGTAAAAATTATCCCGGATCTAAGCAACAGCCAAGCCTATAACAAACCCTTTGAATTTCACGAGATGATGCATGTACTGTCGTCTTGCACATCTAAGGCTGCTGGACCGGACGGGATATCATATCTGCTTTTAAAAAAATTGTCTCCAGATGCATTAAAAAAACTTCTTCTGTTTTTCAATGTCATCTGGTCTTCAGGCAAATTTCCGTCTCTTTGGTCCTCTGCTTTCATTGTTCCGCTTCCTAAGCCTGGGAAAAATAGACTGCTGCCGTCCAGCTACAGACCAATTTCTCTTCTAAATTGCTGCGGCAAAATTTTAGAGAAAATGGTGAACAAGCGTCTCTTTTGGGTTCTTGAAAATAACAAAAGTCTCAATCCCAGTCAAAGTGGTGGACGTTACAAGCGATCTACAATGGATAATCTGGTATCTCTGGAACATGAGGTGGCTCAGGGATTTTCCAACAAGGAGCACACCCTAGCTGCTTTCATGGATATTCAAAAAGCTTTCGACATGACATGGAGGTACAAGGTTTTAGAAAAATTAGTAAATCTAGGTATAAATGGATATATTTTACGATACCTCCAAAATTTTCTCTACAATAGGAAAATTCAAGTCAAGTGTAATGGGGTAATTTCTGATGAATTTTGCCTTAGTAACGGCATAGTCCAAGGGTCGTCGCTATCGCCGCTCCTGTTCATTGTCTTCATGGATGAACTACTCAATATCATCAAATTACCACTGCGGCGGCTCTTGTTCATCGACGATTTACTAATAATTTCAAGAGGTAAAATTCTACAAACTCTTGTTGCTCGCTTTCAATCCACTTTAAACGACCTTTCTTCTTGGTCAAAAAGAAATGGATTAGTTTTCTCTACGGACCCTGGAAAATCTGTGTGTGTTCTCTTTTCAAGGTCACGTAGTATAATTAAACCGTCTCTATATTACGATGGGAACCGTTTGAGTTTCGTTGATAAAACCAAGTTTCTTGGGTTAGTCTGGGACTCAAAATTGTCATGGTCCCCTCATGTGGCCTACGTAAAAGAACGAGCCCTTAATGCTTTAAATGTCCTCAAAATGGTGTCCTGTAAGAGCTTCGGAGTTCGTCGCTCAACATTACTCCAACTGTATAAATCTTATGTATTACCAATTTTCGACTATGGATCCTTTGTGTATGGTGCTGCCAAAGAACATATTTTAAACAAGCTAAACCCTGTCCACAATGCAGGTATCAGAATCGCCACTGGAGCTTTACGATCTAGCCCAGTGCCTAGCCTGTACGTGGAATCAGGTGTTCCCCCTCTACACCTCAGGAGACTCAAGCTTCAGATGAACTATGTTTCTAAAATTGCCAGTTGTCCGTCTAACCCTGCTTATAATATTTTAATATCATCAAATCCCAATCCTGCAAACTTTTCTCCCAATCAACCCAAACCCCTTTGCTTGAGGTTCAGGGAAGAAGTTGATTTCGCAGGAAAACTTCTCTCCAGCAATTTTGCTCCATTTAGTAAACACCTTCCGCCTTGGTCCCTTGACACTCCTAGATTCGATAACACTTTAAATTTAGGCAAGAAAGAAAATATACCTGCTATTGCATTTCAACAATATTTCCATGAATTGATTGCTTCCAAATATTCTAAATACACATTGTGCTTTACAGATGGGTCTAAAATGGAAAATTCTACAAGCTGTGCATATATTGTCGATAATGTTATTACATCCTCCTTTTCTCTTAACCATATTAATTCCGTATTTACCTCTGAACTGATTGCTATTCTATTGTGCATCAAACATATCAAATTCCTGCCTAAACAGAATTTTCTAATTATTTCTGATTCAAAGAGCGCTTTGGATGCTATTTCCAATCCAAATAACGATAATCCCATTGTTTCTTTATTGTATTTTTGTTGGCGTGATCTAATTGAATGTGGTAAGGTCATAGCCTTCTTATGGTGTCCTTCTCACATTGGTATTGGTGGTAATGAGGCAGTAGATAGAGCTGCTCGTTCACCACAGGTAAATATTCCCCCTCTAAAGCTCTGTTCCTCGTATGATTTCAAACCGTACATCGCAAAATCCAGCAAGGAAAAATGGCAGCTCCTATGGAATAATATTCCTAACTCTAACAAACTGAAGTCAATTAAGCCCATTATATCTCAGTGGAGCTCATCCGACCGGCAGACAAGATATGATGAGGTAGTACTGTGCCGTATGAGGATAGGTCATACGCGATACACCCACAGTTACCTTTTCAAACGTACTCCTCCCCCAAACTGTCGATGTGGCCAAATCCTGTCTGTAAAACACATTCTCACTTGTCATCTTCATGCACAAACAAGATCCTCCCTACCTGTCCCTCCAGCGCTGTCAGACTCTGTCGAGAGCGCCGATTCCCTACTAAGTTACCTGAAGACCATCAAACTGTACACGCTAATATAGTCCACCAGAAGAATCGGCGCGAACGACATGTCTACTGACAGAGTTAAAACGCCTAATGGAAAAAAAAAAAAAAAAAAAAAAAAAAGAAGAGTAATAGGGAAAAAAAGAAGAGTAAAAAAGGGAGATGAAATATGACCTAACTAAAGAAAAGAGTAGGATCACCGAACTTACGCAACGTCCAGCGAGGTGAGAACTTAGATGATTATAAACTTGCTGACCTTTCCTCCGACTTTTTTGCTCAACTTGCAGACGTAGTCGGGCAAACTTTGCTTTTGATAAAATCAAAAGGCCGGAGAAAATCGGGAAGGAAAAATAAGTAAACGAGGATTTCACGTTTTACATTTTCGCAGGGTCTATTCTGGGCGGCCGTGTTTCAGAATAGGTTCCCGTGTTTCAGTCCACTTTTAGAAGTTGTGTCTTGATGAAATTCCTGGCCGGAGAATTCCTACACGGATATGGTGAGGACTAGTGGCAATAAAGCACTACTTATATTTATCCTTTTTCTTGAATAATTACCAATGAAATATATAGGACCTGTTTGACTACCGGTGTAAAAGAACTTTTCAGCCTTACCTCGGTAGTATAAACAAGGTACATTCTACTCTACAAGTTTTACACATCATTCAAAGAAATTCTATAGCTTCATATACACCATGAAACTGATCCCAGAAATGCGCTCAAGTCTCTAATATTCATATCCCATTCCACATAGAAGAGAAGGCTAAGTGAAGCAGGATAAATGTAGGAGGTAAAATATAGAAGGTAATGTAAAGGAGGGAAAGTGAGGGAGGAACAATTTCCCAGGGATAACATCAAGGGGATCGAGTTTGATGTAATTTCAATAAGCTGACTCGAACTGGTCAGTGAGGTGAAGAGTAGAAGGGAAGGATAGACAGAGAAGAGGAAAGGGAGAGAGAGCTGGGAACTTTGAAATTCAGAAAGATAAGTACGAAGAGAAGAGCAGGAAAAAGAAGAAGAAGAAGCAGTAAGAAGAAGAAGAAGAAGAAGCAGGAAGAAGAAGAAGAAGAAGAAGCAGGAAGAAGAAGAAGTAGGATATTGAGAAGGTTGAGGAGATGTTTCCTTTTGCAATTTGTGTTTATGTTAAAGAATTTAAAAAATTTGGTTAAACTCAACAGAAACAGCTGAGTGAAGAAAAACAGGATATAAAAAAATAGGGCCAATCGGTGGTGAACAAAAAAATTCAGTCAAATACCTATCTCGGCCAGAATATGAAAACAACAGATTTGAAGGTCCCTTCTTGTTTTCTAATTGAAAAGCCTGCCACTAGGTGTCTTAATTTTTTTTTTTCTTTCTTCAAGGATTATTCTCGGCTAGTTCTAGTATAATATTTCAAAAATGCCATATATTTTGGGAAATCTGGGATATTTTCAAGTACCATCGTTATGTATATCATATAATCAATTTGTTTAATTACCTTGTTCCTTATTGAGCAATATACATATGTCTGCAGAGTACTTTCGTGAACTCTACGAAACCGACATTGTGCAGCTAATCAATTTTTTACCTGCAACAAATAAGCAAAAAAATAAATTACTACATCATATAAAATTATACATGTATACCATAGTGGTGTTTCTTTTAGTCCATCCGCTCAAGAGTCTCAAGACATGGGGTGCCGTTATACCAAAAGTAATCAATTAGTAAAAGGGAAAGAACGTAAACTTTAAAAGCAAGGAGGTAAACTTTTCATAAAGGAACAACTGTGCAGCTTCCAATACATACCAGTGACGGAAGATGGTTTGTTAATAATGGATGAGGCCTAATGCAGCAGATATGCGCTCACAAGCACACTAAACATTCTCCAACGTTCTGAGGAAAATAACAACAGACCTTGTAACAGTTCTTGTATATTTGATGATAATAACACATACTTCCTCTACGTTGTACATACAAATGTATTGTATATTGTATTGTATCAAAGTTGAGCATTGATGATATTTTTCGGTTTCAAGTGCGGCTAGCTATTAGAGAAGGTGAGTTTATAGTGGGTGGATATCCCACACCCCAGGTTAGGATGACCTGGGTGTCTTTAAAAGATTTTTTCCTGCCTTCCATTAAAAAAAGTTGAGCATTAATTTTCAATGCAATTACTGCATAACTCTGTCGGAAAGCTCTCTGTTACAAGAGTGAATAGTTACTGATGAAATGTAACAAGAAGCTCAAAATGAGCATCACCTTTCTCGAAATCAAGAAAGGTTTCCCGAAAAGAGGATAAATAATTGTTGTTTTTTATATGGGAAATTGGGGAAAGAAATTTTACAAAATGTGTGTGTACGAGAAACCCCTGCCTGGCTTTTGGTTAGGCAGTCCTCACAAACAATCCTGAATTTGTCTCGTGCGGTCGACACAAAGTTTGAAATAGTTACTTTTTGCGTATTGTTTTCACAACACATGACGGTGTGTTTCGGGAAAACTCTCTCCTGGAATCAGGGCCGTTTTAAATTCAGCAATCATGGAGGGAAAGGATGCAAAGTTTGTCATTTTATTACTCTCAGTCTGTTCTCGAATAAATTACTTCATTACTTAGTATGTTAAAAGGAGTAAAAACTAATGGATGAATAAGATTTTGTGGTCCAAGGCTAACGCCAGAAGTAGGTTGCTGAATCTAATGTCACACGGAGGAAACATAAACTACTGCCTTCCTCTTTTTCCATTTTGAGTGGTACTTTAAAACAAAAAGTAATGTGCACCGAGTTACATAAACCATTACGGAAATAAGAAAGTACAGCATAAAAACGATATGAATATCTTGATACTCGAAAAAATCACAATAATCTGAAAATTCTAATCGGTAACCTGACTGTAAAACTATGTGCGAATTTCTTTGTGGTGGAGCACAAGGCATCTTCACAATTTTTGTGGGAAGCGCAGCATTACTAAGAGCCTCCTTTACATTTCGAATTATTCTATTACATTAATTTCTTTTTACTCTGGAAATGCCGCCACTGGTCGTTACTCATACAAGTAACTACTCATTTTTCCTCACGAGGTATGAGTGGACCCCGAACATCCAAGTACAGAGCAGAAAAATTCCTGTCCCGCTGGGGATCGAACCCAGGTCACCGTTCGTGCAATGCCCAGCGCGCTAACTCACTCTGCCACGGTGACTACTCCTGACTGTAAAAGTATTAATAGTCCAAAGCAGGACCTCCTGTTTCCACTCCTGACAGGCACCGTCCTGACGAAGCTCCAACGGGAACAATGTCTTTCTCTCCATTCACAACTTCAACACATCTGAGCTTTTTAACAAAGGACACTATGACAGTTCCACACTTCCTTGCAACACCTTCGTCAGCTTTTGTTTTATCGGAGTTGTTGTCGCTTCCATTGTGGCAGTCGAACATTTTCACTCCATTCCTAGTTTCTAGAGTTGTAATTAAGCCAATGAGACTATGAAGGATAGCACCAATGCGTCTCTTTATGAGAAATGGTATTGATATGTATGTATTGATCAAGTTCGCCGGGAGGAGAGCGCTCGTCAAGTAGCGCCAGACAACTGGCCTATTTTAACACGAAATAGAGTTTATATGAAAATAAAGAAAGTTAGAAATAAAGGTAATTCCAATCTGAGGTACGGAATTGGTCATGTTGGCATCCTAGGGATCGGCCACCTCCACTCCAAGCCTTTTCTAAATAACAGATTCATGTTTCCTTTTTAGACGTAGTTTATTTTGAGCGTTTCGCGTAAAACACATGAAATTATTATTTTATTTTGCAAACATATTGCCTATTACCTCATTTTTACAACTCCATTTTCTCCTCAACGCTTTCTTCTTGAGCTCGTTCACTCGTTTTTTAAACGCCTTGGACAGTCAATTAATTCTAATTTGATAAAAAAAAAATACTAATTTGATGCTAAAATAAAAAATAAACATCTAACTCATAGATACAAAACTAGATACAACTGGTACAAGTGGTACATGTTGTATCTACAAGTTTTCACTTACGTACATTCAACCTTCGTTTTCAGGTGACATAATGTTAAAAACAACAAAAAAAAGAATGACTTGAATGAGAAAGCACCAGGTAATCTTCAGACCACGGACGTGAGTCATTATTTTTGGAAATTGATAGTGAAAATACAAACTCAACGATGAACGACCCCCGATATTGGCTCGGAAAAAAAATGAAGTACAATCGCAGGGCATACAAATTACCCATATTATATTGATAACGCAACAATTATGACACATGCAACCCGCGGGCCTAGATAGGGATGTGCTAAGGTGTTCGCTCATACAGGGTGACTCCGGATTCCCTGATCAATATTTTGTTTGTCTGTATTAGTTGCATGAATACACAAAAGTACATTCAGCATTATCTAAGGACTAAAAACAAGACAATTAAAAATTCTACATTATTTTAATATTTCAATGAAATAGGGATAATTAAAACACTATATGAGGAAAAACCTGGATCAATGAATTTAAATATTCATCTTCTTTTTTCACTTTGCCTTTTCCCAAACCTACTTGGGGTCGGCATTTGTTCCATGAATTCTTTCCTTCCTTATCTTTCTATTCAGCGCGTCCTCTTTTATCCAGTTTTTCTCTATTAGGTCTTCTTCAACTTTGTCTGTCGATGGACAGACAAAGTTGAAGAGATGTCATATTAGGTCTTCCTCTCTTTCTTTTTCCGCCTATTTGTAGTTCATGTATTCTCTTACTCACATAGTTTTCGTCTCTTTGCTCTAATGAGTCAGGCAGTATAAATGAGGCCTCTTCAAATTACGTGTATGTTTAATCAGTTGAATACCTTTTTTCTAACAACAGAACAGAAGCTAACAGAACAATTTTCAAATTCATTGTAGAAGTTCATCGGACTTTTTTATATTTTTTACTATTTTTTATTATTATTTTTATTAAAACTATAATGAACTCTAGCTTATCAGACAGAGCGTGTCTGTATTAAAAACAATGATATTAAATTTTGATTCAATAATAATGGTCGAGGGACATGGAGAAAACCGAGAGAAACCTCATAAATAAATCCCTTGCGTTTCGTCCGCATAAATTTATTGGAAGAAATGTGAAAATTGTGGCAGTTATGTCATTTCCTCTTGGGCTAAATTGAATTACGAAGAGCAGTCGGTTCGTGCATTTTGAGTTCGGAATGTTACAAAAATCACGAAATAATAACATAAAATTAAATTTTAAATTGTTATTATTGGCTCCGTGGCCCCGTATTATACTAGTAAAATTCAAAAGAACAACAAATATACAAGATTTATTATGTATTCTGAAGATAGAGTTAATTTAGTAAAAATAGATCTCATATGGTCCCAGTGTTCATTGTAAAGTTGCTACTGAAAACTTACAACCATAATGTATAGCCAGATAATAATAATCTAGGTGTGGTTATTAAAAAGATGGCAACAAAAAACATTCCTGTTCCGACAGGTTACGTCAAAAACGAGTAGAAAATCTAAGGAACAGAGAGAAAGAAACATCCACGGTAGGAGAAAGTTCACCAGACCTCATGGACAACACCTCTCAAGTGAAAAATATAAACCAATATGGTCGTTTTTCATCTAGGACTCACAAGGCCTGAGAACCCTGCGACGATAATAATGACAAAGAATATATCCCCTGTAAACTGTGAGAAAAATTAATATAGGAACTAGCTTTTTCATCAAGTATCTTTTATCTTTTGACGTTGCAACTTTCCACGATGTAATTTCATAAAATCTTTCACCGATGAAAAACTGCTCAAGAGCCGAACATCTACTGTTACAACTTAATGGCATTACAAAATCTCTAGAGCTTTCCACGCTGTGACCTTTATCTTTCATATATTGTAAAAACTACACTCAGCGTCGAGATTAGCTCAGATAGGGAGTTAAAAATATCTTTCCTCTTCCCTGTAATGCTTACGTGGAGTTGAAAATTCTCTTAAGCTTACATGCTGATGATGGAGATTATGATGACTCAAAACAGATAAGGTTAAAGTTTCCACACGGGAAGGGCACAGGTTTTAAAGTTCATTAAGTATTGATGTTCAATAACAGGCCCGACATCCAATATGAAAGAGAGGATAGAGGATTCTTTCTAATCATTTTAAGTATGTACGAATATCATGTTCTGAGGCATGTATGAAATACTCATATTTTTTCTTTTGATTCATATAGTTTATATTTATTTTTACAAGTACAAATCGCATTCTATAGGTAAAATTGTTCGTCCAACCCTTTTCTTCTGGCAAGACTTCTATTGGATTCTATGCATATATGAATTTAGTGTAACTAACTAACGAAATAACTATTAATGCTTCCGAAAAATGTCAAGTGTCTATCAGAGAGGCTATAAATACCATGATAGAGTATTTTTCTTGGATTTGTTCTTTTTTTTCATCCACCTGGTATGTAACTTATTACATACAACTTGAAATGACAGATAATAATTGCGGCCAGTTTTACACCGTGAGCAACCCACATCGTAAGCATATGCGTGCTGGATACCATAAGAACAAGTTAAGTGGACAAAAACCCAACACGCACGTACCCTGATAGTAAACATCACCTGATTCACCTCACATATTGACAATATCCATTAAGGTATTCATTGCAAGAAGAAAAGAAGATAAAGAATAAAGAAAAGAGGAAAAACTAGATAGTCTATTAATAGGTTCATGGGTACCTCGGTTCTAATTTTAATTACAAAATAGTATTCTTCTAGGTATCTCACTATGATAAAACTCAATGATTAGAAAAGCTCAACAAATTATATCTTACTGAACAACTAACCTCTTTTAGGGCCTAAACTAACTGGTTGATAATAACACTCTAGTTAGTTTACTTACAGAAACAACCTTTACTCCAAGGGCTAAACTTTATGTTTGGCTGGCGAACAACTTTTAAAGTTGTCTAAATTATTTACTAAATCCTATCCTAAATTTCGAACATTCATATTCAAATTATAAGTGAAGTTTAATGTTCATATACGAACAAACACTGGGTCAGATGTGTGGGGCTTGAGAACTGCATCACACAGAAATTAGACCGTGTCGCAACTTGCATCAAGTGGAACATCATTGTGGTTTCAGACGGACTGCGGTTTTGTCTAATGCTGCCTTTTATTCCGACAAATTGTACCAGGAAGTTCAGAAGAGTCCTTTGTCAGGAGCTCTCTGAAGAATTGGAGCAGACATGTGCGTGAGGTAAAGGTGCTGACGGGTAGGGAATCCCTTTTTTTAGTAGAGATCCAAGTAATGCAGTGCCCGATTTCACTTTATACTGAATTGTTAAAGAGAATTTGAATCACGGATTAAATAAATTTCCGAATTTTCTACAAGAAGATTTTTTTCAAAAAGTTTTTTTTTGTGTGCATAAGAATTTACGGGTGCAATATGATATGATTTATGATTAAGAATGGGATTTAACCAGCGAGGGGCAGGGTGTAGGGCAATACTGAAAAAAAAAGATATTAGAAAGAAGTTGATAACCTAGGCTTAAAAAATTAAGGCCGACCTCAAGGAGGCTTGTATAGATTTGTAACAAACCAACAAGGCGAGTAATTGAATATAGAAAAGGAGGAGAAGAGGAAAAAAGAATACAAAAAAGAAGGAAAAAAAGAAGAAGATATTGTCAACGTAAAGCCATGGACGAGGACAGTCCTGCATCCATTTTCCATCTAAAGATTAATGAGACATTTGCTTTTCGTTTTCTTTGACTCTTTCAACAATTCCCCGGTAGCAACGGAAAGTTTTTATAGTTTGGCAAGGCTTTCAAAATTATACTCTTCCACTTCAAAGACGAAGAGATGTGCTTTAGGATTTTTTCTTTCTCAACTATTCTCAGATTGATATATTATTATTTAAGATATTTGACAGTTTCCTTTGTTCAAACTCCAGAAACTTTTACAAAGTTAGTTTTGAGAACTCTTAAAAATACTGATAGTGTACATAATACATACTGATTTCTGCAGTTGAGGAAACTGCAGAAATTGGTTTAGCAAACTTATGCCTGAAATTTGTACTTGTATTTTAGTATATTCATGTATTTGAAAGGAAAAAGAATTCGGATAGTGTTTCAAGGGTTTTATGCCATAAAATCAATTCTGTTTTACATATTTAAAAAATTCAGGACATAATACAATATTATCACGCCTGCAATTTGGTAAACTTCAGCCAGAGAGCGCCCTCGGGTACTGCCAACTGAGAGTTCAGGCAGAGTGGATAGTGCCTTTGTGTTTTCTCACAGGGCGACACCTGATAGTGAAGCAACAGTTTGGCCAGGAGCAGTTTCAGTTGAAGCAAGGCAAATCTTTTACCTGCAAGCAGAAATTAAAGAAACCTTTGCAGAATATTAAATGAACTGGAAAGCAACGTGGAGCTTGTCGTAGATAAAGTACAATAATGAAGAGACAAATTTAGAGAAAAAATTGAAAATCATTTGTATATGGCTGTGTATAAAGGTTTACTAGAGTATGAAGGTGGTCGGTCCAGAATTGAAAGAACTTGCTAAGTGTAGAATTTTTAACGTCAAAGTCTTAGCAGCGGACATTTTAAAACATAAAATTCGATCTCTGGGAATATATTTTTATCCATCCCTCTAAGTTGTGATGGAAAAAAAGAAGTAACATTACGCACGCAATCAAAATACATAGGTAACACTATCTTATAATTATTCATTCATAAGGTTGTCTTATTCGTTTCCCTCCTTTATTCACAAAACTACTACAGTCGAACCTGTATAATTATAATGAACTCGGATACAATAGAACTCTTTATAATTGAAAAAATCTCAAGTCCCTGCGTCACCTGTTTATGTGTAGTAGAGACCTGGTATCATTAGAAAACTCTTTAAAATACAATTTTTGCTCTGTCCCTTGGGTTCTATGTATATATCCAGGTTCGACATAATATGGACTAATATAACAGATGATATTAATTTTGCTATCGTGACTCACCAATACAAATCCTAGGTCCATCTCCAAAAGGTAAATAGCTACCAGGAACAATGGATGGCAAATTTTCTTCCGAAAATCTGTCGGGATCAAAAGCTTCCGGATCCTTCCAGAAATTAGGGTCAGTGTGTAGAGTTAGTGTGGGCAAGTGGACATGGACCCCCTTTTCTATTACAAGGTCTGTACCAGGAATGTTGTAGTTTTCCATGCATTGACGAAACACCAAGTTCACAAGAGGGTAGAATCGTAAAGTTTCTGAAATAATGTGGAATTCTGTTAAAAATGCTCAAGGGTGTTAACAATTCAGTATAATCGAATTGGAATTTGAGAGATAAGATCTCATGATGCTAAGAAATAATAATAATAACACACTTCAGTGGAAGGTAACCACCAGACAAGGTTAATGCTCAAAGCATTTTCTACCAAACTCTAATAAATGAGGAAAAATTCGTGCACTGGGTGGGATTCGAACCAACGGATCCCTACGCTACCTGGATTACCAGACTAGCGCGTTAACCTCTTGACTTCCAGTGCACAGAAAATAAAGGGGATAAAACTCCAATGTCAGATTTTTTATTCTGATTAACTTGTATTTTCCAACCAAATGGCATGGCGAGGGGTTTTACTTTATGAATATTTGTATTTATTTGGTTACATATAGAGATACTGAGAATGGGACCTGCAGTCGCCTTCTTACACACTCTTCTTTTTCCGTTTCCTATCCTAGACATAAGCACTTTTGGTATGTTCACTTTCTATGTCTTAACCCATCAGAATGGGTTTTCGAAGAAATTTATCATTATAAAATACATAACAGATATGAGGAACAAATTATATGGTACGCCATTCCGGCTTCGTCCTCCGTATTGACATTCTTGTACAAGTACATGCTTCCTCTCCCAATTCAATCATCTTCATCTAATCCATATTATATGTTTTCACAAGATAAGAGTATTATTATTACCAAATCCTAATGTACTTGGACAAAAATAAGAAAAATAAACTATAGGAATTATGAAAAATCCCTAAGGATAGAAAAACGCATCCCCGCGCTAATTATTGACTTTGCGTAGTGAACAATAGCTCCAACTTCTAGCGAAGAAGCTAAAAATGCACATACATTTTTATGATAAAAAATCTTTGTAACTTGGGAGGTTCAACCTGTTCAATTTTGAGTGTCTACGAAAAATCTTGTCTAACCTTATTTTTTTACAATGCATTTAACTTGCCCTTGCAACTTTAAGAGAAGATTTAAAGTTTTAGTCAAAGAAGATGAACCCATTAGCCGAAAACATACCAGATTAAAATATGCAAAGTCTCACCTGAAATCACTTGCTCTAGATACTTGAGCTTGGCTATATCTTCATATTTGATTTTGCCTCCACACTGTCGATTCACTTCTCTGATCTCCTGGCGAGCTAGATCTTGGACGTCTTGGTTGTGAGCCAACTCGTGCAGAGTTAGACTGGAAGTGGAGGTGGAGGATTCATATCCAGCCAGAATCATGATGAAGATGTTCGACACCACATCCTCTTTCAAAAGAACTCCTAGACAGAAAAAAGTCAAAAGGAAAATTGGAAAATTACCAAATTTGAGATTCTTGAAATATGACTACCAGCAATACTCTTGTTGCTACTATGAATTCAATTACTAATAGTATTACAAAAGTCTTGGAATTTAAGATCGATAAAAAATAAATTGAACTATAAAAACCAAATGAGGGATTATATTATTGCTTACGCTTTTCAGGTGGCAACTTCATCTCTTCATCAAAAGTTTCCGACATAACTTGTAACAAATCTTTTCTCTTGAAATTCTCCGCGTTTCGCAGTTTTATCGTTCCCCAGGTTAGTTCGTTAAAATAGGACTCTATATCACTCGAAAACACGTTGACTTTGTTAGCAAGGCTTGGACTGAAAAAATTGATGAGATTTCTGAGGTAGGCCCGAGCGCTTGGACCAAAGACGCGGTTCTGCATATCAACATGCTTTTTGTTGGGTTTCTTCATGGAGTGTATCTCAATACCACAGATGACTTTGCTCATGATATCCGTGAAAGCACTCCCCATCACCTCTTTTGTGGGCAATGATTCTTCTTGGCCGTTGTTTTCGTTGAGATACTCAATCAAGTCATCGGTTGACTTGTCTGCAAAGGAAATAAATTACCAAAAATAAATTACTTGATGAAAAATTATCAAATAATATAAAGTTGACTTGAAATTTATGGATACTTTTGACCCAATCAACTCATAAGTTCATTTTGCTGTCTTCATTTTTCAATGAAAAAAACCTATTTGAATCTTAAAATGCAAGATGGGTACTTTTGTAATGCTAAATAGGGTAACTTCAATTAATGTACAGTCTTTGTTTCAAATTCAATACTCAAAACTTTATGCTTTAATATTTCTCTTTTCTATGGCAACATCTCAACAATGAAAGACAGTGTCGTTTGTCTTAAATAATCAGTATATCAGTATAAACAGAAAAGTGAGAAGTTGTATTAGATGTACATGAATATCGGAACATACCTGGACAGCTGTTTCGAGATTATATGCTCTCATCAGCAGGTAATAGTTCTGAATATCCATGCCATCAACTAACCTCTCTATTTAATAATCTCTATATATATAACAGAAAAAAGGACTACCTACCTACCTACCTATGTTTGTTTGTCCGGAGTTGTTTAGCCAAAACGGTAAGACATAGCGAAAAATGTGTCAGAATTGACCCCCCAAAACCATTATCGCTTTGTCCAGAAAAATTATAAAAAGTTCAAAAAGGCATTGCTGTCCAGCAGTACGGCCATGCCTTAGTAAATTTGAAATTTAGTCCCGTTGCAAAGCACGGGCAAACGGCTAGTATTTAATAATACAATACAGTCTATCCAGTCTCCATGGTGCGTGCGGCTTACCCATGATTTCAAAGTAAGATTTCAGCTTGGAACTGGAGAACAGAGGCACAGTTTTGTATCTGAGGAGTTTCCACTTTGGGTTCCTTATGAAGAACAGATTGTTGCCCAGCAAGTCGTGCTTCGGCACTTGGAAGCCGCGATCGTAGAAATGCTTGAAGTCCTTGACCAGAATGCGCATGATCAACTCAGGATCCTTCACGACCAAAGCGGGATAGGTTCCAATGAGGATGCCGAAGAACTTGGCATTGCCCATCATTCTGCAGAACTCGCGATACTTTTCCGCTATGTTAGCTTTTCCTGAAAATTTCAAAATGATGGTAAATGGACTTCGTGTTGTTGTCAAACATTTCTATTACAGGTATATACTAAGCTCATTCGAAATAGTTAGCTCATTAAGAAATTATCTGTTTTTGGAATTATAGTCTTAGTAATGAACAAGAAAAACATAAAATGGTATTAAGTCGGGACTTCTCGATGGCCGTGCAAATGGAAAAAAATTAATTAAATCCGCGTACCCAAAACCCAAAATTAAACCCGCGAACCCAAAACCCAACAGGCACAGATTTATGATTTTTCAATAGAAACCGACATTTGCTCGATTTCTCGGTTAGGAAGCATTTGAGGGTATGTGCTCTGGGGACTTTTGAGTCTTATTTTGATCTCCTGAATCGATGGTAAAAATCTCCATGAATAAATTCCGGGCACCCTGTATAATCGATACATCCGTTTTAATCTAGGTCCATTATCATAAATATTTACGCTCTAAGTTATTCACTTATCAATCTTATCATAAGGGTACGATACATTCAATTGCGTGATACAAAATGTATAAATAAGATTGCAACTTTTATAATTTTCGTTCTTCACTAAGCTGTGAGGCGATGCAACTGCGTTTTTTACAATTTAAACTTAAACGATGAAGATAAATCTGAAACTTTAGCTTTACTACCTCTGAAAGAACAAGATTCTGACGATTATGATGATGGTATATGTGGACAATAACGTGCACTGGTAGTCAAGTGGTTAAGTGATCACATAATAATAAGACTCTGAGGGTTAGGTGGTAGAAAATGCTCTTCCACTAAAAAGTATTATTATTATGGCTGGGGGACATTGAACAAGGAGAAGAAGATACAGAAAACAGACTAGTCAACCCTAACAAGCCAGGCTAGTTTGCAGTTTACCAAGGGTTTGATGGCTCGTTAAGTAACAGAAATATGTGGTTTAGGACGAGCCAACATTGAACTTGATGATAATGATGGTAAAAAATACACTTAACAAAGGCCTTACCTAGAATAATGTCACCAAAGTTCCCGATGAGAGGAACAGACTTCAGGTGGTGGAAACGGCGCACCCGCCAGTAGTCCAAGTTCCGGGTGGCATACTTGTACAAGAGCACCAGGGTGGAGATCAGTAAGATCACCAGCAGCACCAGACCAGATCCCAGGACAGCCATTGTGGTGGCGGACAGCGAATTGTTCAAGGTAGATGAAATTGAGAAAAAATTCTAAATTGATTAAGCTACTGTGGAAAAAAAATATTCAGCAACGTATTCTCAGTAGATTAGATAAAATAGAAGTAAAAATCACAATAATTGAATAAAAAGAGGAATAAGATTGAATTAAACAGATGTTACACAATATTAATATATAATAAGAAAAAATATGCCCTAACGCACCAAACTGAGCTATGTTGGAATATTGAAGAGGAAAAGATACATATTAACGAAAGCTGCACATTTCAAAAGTAGAAGTGAACTTGTAAAAAACTAGAAAATAACACTAGAGATTAGGAGTCAATACAAGATAATTTTTAGATCGTTCATAATCGTGCGATAGGACTTGCAAGCCACTATTAATCAATAGAGCCAAAAAAAAAAAATGTTGAAAATTTTGAATTAAAATTTAATTAAAAAGTCAATTAAAAAAAAAATCAAATGACCTTTTCAACAAAAATTCACTCAAAAATCACATAGTGAACAACAAAGAATTTCATTTTTCAACTGATAACTACTTTCAGTTTCGAAGTAGGTAGTTGAAAATACTAATACCGACTGCTGATAACGCTGATAACGAAAACAAACACATTTAGCCAAGACTATTATTGATAACATAGACAAAAACATTTTCCAATTACGTGATAGTAATTGGCTTAATATAAGGCAATTACTATCACGAAAGAGAGAAGACTGCAGGCTTGGACACTTTGTTTCAACTGCCATATACCAGCAATAACGGACTCGTTAGTCCTACGCTGTAAGAGTTGGGGGGAAGAGATTGCCATAGGCAATAACCCCGCTCTTCAGTTAGGATATGTTTCTATATAATTTTCTATTCTTTTTCATTTTTACTGTATATATTTTTTCCATTCCTTTCATTGTTAAAATAATTATTTGTATTGTACCTACATAATTACGTTCATTTATATCTAATAAAGTGTATAATAATAATAATAATAATATACTATTCAAAATGCATTCCAAAACGGTTTAGTGTTCGTCCCAGACCCTGTAGCTAGTAGCTAGCAGAAATCTTTTCAATTTCTCCTCCGTCGGCAGCATTAGACGTATGAAATATTAATAGGGGACACTTTAGACGCAGCAGCTTACCTCATGGCGCAACCTTTACCTAAACGTATGATCCACTTTCATGAAAAGCCCTACTGAAACATTCATTGGCGCTAAACTTTTCTCCAACATTCTCTCTAATACACTCTCTTTATCACAAACTCCTCAGCAATCTTTCTTCTCGAATCTCCCTCCCTCCCTCTCTCTCTCTTTCTCTCTTTCTCTCTTCTCTCTCTCTCTCTCTCTCTCTCTCTCTCTCTCTCTCTCTCTCACACACCACACACATTTTCTGTAACACTCTTTCTTTCTTTTAGGTCTGAAAACTCTCTCTCAGTTTTCTCTCTTCCAACCAACTTTCTAAGCATATTTCTCTCTCTCTTTTTCATTTATATCTCTCTCTCTCTCTCTCTCACACACACACTTCTTTCTCTCTCTCTCTCTTTTATTTATCTCTCTCTTCCCTCTCTCTCTCTACTCTCTCTCTCTCCTCTCTCTCTCTCCTCTCTCTCTCTCCTCTCTCTCTCTCCTCTCTCTCTCCCTCTCTCTCTCTCTCTCTCGCACAGACAGACACACACACACACTTCTTTATCTCTCTCTCTCTCTCTCTCTCCCCTTAGGTCTAGAACAGGACTAAAAGTTAACAAAAGCTCAGGAAACCCAACTCAGTATGAAGACTATGAAGTAGGTATCAACCTCCACCATACACATATTACACAGCCCTGCGGGTCCTCTCCTGAAAAAAGTTACATTTTCATCCTCTCCACAATCGGGAAGCACTTTTCATCCCCACACACCTCCCTGGGAACTCTCTCTCCCTTTTCTCATCCACACAACTCCCTGGGAACTCTCCTTCTCTCTCTTTCCTCATCCATACACCTCCGTAGAAACCTTCTCTCCCAGTCAGCCCCAGAACCTCTCTTCTCAGTTTTTTCCTATCCTATTTCTTTCTCTTTCTCTCTCTCTCTCTCTCTCTCTCTCTCTACCAGCTTCTAAAAACTTACCCTCTCTACCCGTCTCAGCATCCTCTATAAATATACCCCCCCCTTCCATCCCTCCCCACCGCTTCGTTGCTTAAGTTGTTTAAAATTCGCTTAGCTATGGCAAAATTTATGAAGTGTTTTGGGTGTACGAGATTGTATCTCTGGCAAAATCGAGAGTAATTTCCCCCCCTCTCTCTCTCTTTCTTTAGACGTTATTCTTTTCCCAAGCGGGTTTTGCATTGGTGGGGAAATTTTTCTCTCGTATAATATTATGATGCTGTAGACATTTATACTTATTTATAATTATACGTTAAACTTTGAACTGTTTGCTTAATGGTACTCCCCGTCTCGAGCCGATGGTCTATAAATAAAGCACTACTATAATTCATTATACTGCTTTATGTATATGTATATTCTTGGTTATACATACATATGTACTTCTTTTCTCAATAGGTATAATTTCTAAACTTTCAAGGTCAAAGTGTCACTATGTCCATAATTTCAATTTTGATTTCTTGTAAAATCTGAGGCTACCATTTTAATATATTATATTTTTATATTGTGTGACGCATGAGAACTTATTGAAAGTTGATTTAGGAAAAGTCAAAGAAAAGGTAAGAGAAAATAATACTCAGTATAGTATAAACAGTATCAGTATAAACTATTTTCTTATGTTTGAATTCTAATTATTTTTTCGAATTTACAATGAATAATAAACATGAGAAAAATTTGTTCCTACCCAACATACATTTTTTGACAGTTAAGAGTCAAGGCATTTGAGATTTTCTTATTTATGGATTTACAGTGACACCCCCCGGGGGGGCTACCTCCCCCACTCGAGACATCAACACACTTGTTCAAACTTCACACCTCTCTGATTGAATTCGTAATGAATCCGCGTGATCACCCCCACTCATTGGGTGTGAAGTAGTTCTCTCGCTCTTTTCAGATCATTCAAACTGGGGGTGAGCTATGGAGAAAGAGAGAGAAGGAGATAGGGGAAGGATGGTGGAGTGAGAGAGAAAGTGAATAATTTTGACGCGCAGCGTGAAGTGTGTGAACATATTTTAAGATGTTTTCTGTCGATTGAGTGACAGGTTTTTCCTCATGAGGAGAAGGTGTAGAGGGGGGGAGAGAAAGGAGGAGAATGAGGCTTTTCTACCATACGAAAGATTCCGAGTTCGACACACCGATCTGTCAAAAAATCGCATTGAAAATATAACTACAAATATAATTTGAAAGGAATTGCCTTTGCAACAACCTGGAAATCAAAAGAAATCCCATTTTTCTTTAATAGCTATCAGATTTTTAAAATAAAATCGTTCGCTATTTTTTTAAGAGCCAGGGGGAATGAATTTTCAGCTCTCTTCTAAAACAAACAAGCCTTGATTGCAACCACAGTATTTATGTCGGAACGCTTTCTACACAAAAAGACGACATTTTTCTTCTTTGATGAGCAAAAAAATTAACATATTATTTGAAAGGGAAACTCACAGCGTTCGAGCATGATGGAACAATAAGTAATACTTGCTTTGACGAAGGAACAATCATTACCAGAGGAAAATGCTTCTAGACCTATAGTTCTTAGTTCGATTCTCCTTTGTGTCAGATGATTTCGAAAAGGAAACTCATCACGCTGCGATTCCTTTTCAAACTCATAATTTCTTCTTTGAGTCTGACACTCTAAACACATGAGAGAGCCACTGTACTTCCGTCAGCCTTGTCGTCTAAGAGTAATGCTTAAGATATTGTTAAAACTTTTTTTTTTAATTTTATTCATTTTTTTAATAACATTTTTTTTGTAATTTTATATTTTTTAAACAATGTAATAAAATGGAACATTGTTCCGTAAATTTATTAAAAAAATCTGGTGTAAACATCACACGACTTTCCTTATCATAATTATAAGGAATTGGAACAGGACCAAAAGCCACTGGTGACTCAAAGGTAACATTTAGCTAAAAATCAATGTGAAATTCGTAATCAGCACCTCAAAATCATTGGATTTGATATGTCGCAACCCCCATCTAGGATGAATAATAAAAAAGTTAGTCAAAGCGGGTCCCCCCAAAATACCGGTAAATTGGAGCCGAGGTCCAAAAAGTTCAAGATATCAAAAAAGTCATCAGAATAGACCCCTACTATTTTTGCATTCTAAGAAAATGTTGTTCTACAACTTTTTTTGTATCTTTAACCAATTCAAAGAAGCGGCACTTGCGAGTAGAGTATAAAACATGGGTCTCATGCAATAACAACTAATGGCTGTAAAATCGAAACGGCTGAAGTTGGTTTGCTGAAATATATATTTTTGGAACCGCCTTGACGACCGGCATCTTTTGGTACCACTTCCACCCCCCCCAGCTTAATTTCAGCCCCCCCTAGGGCAGTTTATATGTTTTGGTGAATTTACGCAATAGTGGGAATCGAAGTGTTGACCTGTAGACTCTGAGAACTGATATTTCATTGTTATATTTGGGATTCGAACCATAGACCTGTGGATTTGCAGCCTTTTGGTACCACTTCCACCCCCCCCCCCCAGCTTAATTTCAGCCCCCCCCTAGGGCAGTTTATGTGTTTTGGTGAATTTACGCAATAGTGGGAATCGAAGTGTTGACCTGTAGACTCTGAGAA
Source organism: Bactericera cockerelli (assembly GCA_024516035.1). Lineage (NCBI taxonomy): Eukaryota > Metazoa > Arthropoda > Insecta > Hemiptera > Triozidae > Bactericera > Bactericera cockerelli. Next base: position 9,366,061 of record CM044958.1, on the reverse strand, counting down.
CTGATATTTCATTGTTATATTTGGGATTCGAACCATAGACCTGTGGATTTGCAGCCTTAGCGATTGACATTAAATTACAAAGACCAAGTGTGTGTTCAATTCAGTGTCCAAGTTGAAGCGATATTATTTGTACAACAACAAAACAAAACCCCGACATTTTTGGGATTCGAACCATAGACCTGTGAACTGTCGGCATAATATTATTTCGTCAAATGCTAATTTATTCATAGCTAGAAAAGCTAACTAAAGGTCTTTATCAGTTCTAACATTGCAACTAAATTCTTCTTATCTCCTCAGGTAGACAGGCTTAGGTCATATGATGTTTGACCCCAGCCATTTCATACTGGGTGGATTTAGTCAAAATATACAGGATGGTTGTAGACCTTATTTATTCTTTTTATAGTGGGAATCGAAGTGTTGACCTGTAGACTCTGAGAACTGATATTTCATTGTTATATTTGGGATTCGAACCATAGACCTGTGGATTTGCAGCCTTAGCGATTGACATTAAATTACAAAGACCAAGTGTGTGTCCAAGTTGAAGCGATATTATTTGTACAACAACAAAAAACCCCCGACATTTTTGGGATTCGAACCATAGACCTGTGAACTGTCGGCATAATATTATTTCGTCAAATGCTAATTTATTCATAGCTAGAAAAGCTAACTAAAGGTCTTTATCAGTTCTAACTTTGCAACTCAATTCTTCTTATCTATTGTTAACATGCAAACCGGCAGTTGCTATCAAATTTGACCCATGACCTCAGCCAGTGATCACGCCATATCAACGATTCTCTTTTGACTAGTAAACATATACAGGGTGATGCTAGACGTAATAAAAGAATTCAATTTATTTTTTTCCCTCTCGATTTAATTAATTACATTACATTCTTTGAGTTCTTCTAAAATTGAATTTATTTCGTTTATGTGGGCTAGATAATTGCCTGCAGCTTGTGACCTTTTCAAGAGTAAAAGTCTCTCTACCAACTCATTGGGATCATTAAAGTAAACAAATTCCTTATTACGATTACTGTCAAACATAATATTTGATAAACCCGATCCCTGAAATTGTTGTATTTTACTTGACAAAGGTTCAAGTTTACTTGACAAAGGTTCAAAGCTAATATTTGCGGCCCTGCGGCCGCAGAATGCGGCCAATTTCAACCAAAAGTTTCGTGGTTCGTCTGGTGTATAAAATTAATCACCATACCAAATTTCAAGTCTCTAGCTCTTACCGTTCTTGAGATATCCTGTTCACACACAGACACACACACAGACAGACAGACAGACAGACAGACAGACGCACGGACCAATGGCTGAAAACAATTTTTTTGGTATCCTGAGGCTATGATTCGTCCAGAAATGTGAAAAACTGGGTAGGTCAAATTTTCGACGAATACAATACTTTCCTTATTATAGGATAAGGAAAGTAAAAAAAGAAAAAGAAGCACTTCTGTGTTACATCACAAGGTCGCAGGTTCGAGAGTATCCTAGGACATTTTTTTTGTTTTTTAAGTCCGACACGTCTAATAATTACATCATATTTTTCTATTTACACTGATTTACAGACTATGTAATTTGTTTAATTTGAATAGCTGAAACGCAAACACTTTCTGTCACGGTTGCACCTCACACAGATGAGTGATGGCAATTAGTTTGATCCTCACCTTGTGGTAGTAATCACTCATAATCATTATCTTGTGTTCATACTAGGAAAATAATTATTTTAAATATGATTGAGTAAATACTACCTTTTATAATAATGTTAATAGGTAAGGTTGAGTTGGGATAAAGGCAAATTAAAAGGAGAAAAAGATAATATCGAATGTTAATAGGTATTTGCCTGTAAGGAATGGCCTATCTTATATGCTTACCAATGCCAAAAGAAAAAAGAAGTAAAAAATCTGGTGTAAACATCACACGACTTTCCTTATCCCCAAAAAGGACTCGAATTCCGCCACTGGTGACTCAACAGTAACAGATAACTAAAAATAAATGCCGAATTCGTAATCAGCACTTCAAAATGATTGAATTTGATATGTCACAACCCCCAACTAGGATGAATAATAAAAAAGTTAGTCAAAGCAGGTACCTCCAAAATACCGGTAAATTTAAGCCGAGGTCCAAAAAGTTCAAGATATCAAAAAAATGATCAGAATAGACCCCTATTATTTTTGCATTCTAAGAAAATGTTGTTCTACAACTTTTTTTGTATCTTTAACCAATTCAAAGAAGCGGCGCTTGCGGCTAATATTTGCGGCCCTGCGGCCGTGGAATGCGGCCGATTTCAACCAAAAGTTTCGTGGTTCGTCTGGTGTATAAAATTAATTTCCATACCAAATTTCAAGTCTCTATCCCTTACCGTTCTCGAGATATCCTGTTCACACACAGACACACACACAGACACACACACAGACACACACACACACAGACAGACGCACGGACCAATGGCTGAAAACAACTTTTTTGGTATCCTGAGGCTATGATTCGTCCAGAAATGTGAAAACCTGGGTAGGTCAAATTTTCGACGAATACAATACTTTCCTTATTATAGGATAAGGAAAGTAAAAAGGTACAATGTAATTCACCGTGGCCAAGTGGAGTGCATGAGGCTTGCATGCACGGTGACCAGGGTTCAAATCCCAGCAGGGCAGGATTATTTCTGCTCTGTACGGATATCCAAATCCGTCCACTCATACCTCGTGAGGAAAAAGGAGTGGCTATTTCGATGTGAGTAGCGACCAGTGGAGGCTTTATATGGACAAATGATGATACACAAAAGTAAAAAAAAGTCCTTTAATTCTGCGGTACCTACTAAACTTATCGATAGAATAACAATAATAATATCGCCTTATTTATACTGCCCAATCTGAACAATTAAGTCCCATTATTCCAGCAGTAAGCCCAAGACGAATTATTATGTGGTAAAAATCCCAAATGGGAGGATAACTTTGTCCCGACTCGGTTTCGAACTCGCCACCTCTGGAATCTCTGGATTCACACAGTGCCACCTTTACCACTGAGCTACCGGGACGGACTAAGAACACACATATACCTATTTATTTATTTATTATTGTATAGTCAAACCTGGGTATAGGAGAACTCAAAGGTCTTGAATTTTTTTTCAAGGTTTCTGGTGTATTATGTACAATTGTACATACATATAATTATGTATATTATCCAGGTTCGACTGTCATATGCTAATAATATTTTATGTGTTAATAGCCGCGGAGCTACCGGGCTAACAGTCAAAGCGTCCAGACCAGGGCCAGATCAATAGATGCCGCCCCCCAGCTTGGGATACAAAACTGTTGCACTTGTTGTGAAATGCATTCTTAGTGCATCCCGCGTCCATACAACACACGTTATGCTTTGAATGAGTGTGAAATCTAATTTAATGCCTCCAAACCACTCCCAAGATGAGCTCGAGTTGCACTCAGAGACCATAGCTTTTATACCCGGCGTGGGAGTGGTAGAGCCGATTAGACCACCTGTTCGATTCCCAAGATGTGAAGATTTTTTCTCGTCAGTAATAATACTAATAATGCATCTTGAATTACCAATATCTATATTGTTACAGTTTGAGAGCCACATACTACTCACTTTCTTCAAGATAAAAAATCATTATGGTTCGTAGATTTTACCAACTTTTCATTTTTTATCTAAGACAGGCATTACTCGTCCTATTCTTTATCTTTTCAGGCGATTAAACGGGATCCCCGAAAAGAAATGTACCAATTAAATTTTTTTTTTAGAACGTCTAGAATTCTAGATTTTTAAATCGTTCTTAGATTCTTAGTAGGTACAAAAAATGTGATCATGTGCATGGGTTCTCTGTTTACAAAAAAGAAATGAAAAACAAAACTAATGATTTATTATTATTGTTGTTGTTTTTTAAATCGTTAGCATCAAGGTCACTCAGGACGGCAAGATGTCTATTCAACGAGGAAAAAATGATCGAAAACTCACGCATAAGAGTACCAGCTGCATTGGTGTAATTCTCCAGTCATTGCGGTTAATTGCACCATTTGCACCGGTGCAAATAAATAGGACGATAAGCAATGCGGGCAGTGATACACCAAGCAGTTGGACTACCATTAAGAGGAGAGATTCTCATGGAGGTTTCAAACACCTCAAGTGCAATTATAAGGAGAACACCTTATAAGGAGATAAGATAATTTTGCCAATAATGTATGTGCGAGTATGTATATTAATTTATTTAACATCATAAAGAATTTACAACAAAAAAAAAATACTTTCCTTATTAAAGGATAAGGAAAGTAAAAAAATGCAATATAATAGCCATCAGTTGTACCTATCAGAACGTTATCGGCAAATTTGTTTGGCTGTCGGAAAGTTATCTCATTTAGCGTTTAGTAATAACAATCAATATACAGGGTGGATCAAAATGACGTGACCCAATTTCTAGGTCTAATAGAACTCGTCAATTCCAATCGCAAATATTACATATAACCTCAAATCAAATCTTTTCATTGAAAGTTGCTAAGTCTCTCGTAAAACGGAACAAGACTGAAGAAATAAGAAAAGTGTGTTAATTGATTTTCCCGGCTCTTCCTCGTTGGTCCGATGATGGCTGACTGTGCAGCAGCAATTATAACACTTGCTTTTCCGAAAGTAATGGATTTTGTTTGTATTCTCACTCGAAGAGTCCCCGGAGATTGGAAAGCTGGGCTCTCTCACTCCGCTACATTTTGATGGAGAATTTCTTATCAAATTGTGAGGTGGATGAGGAGGGAGAGGAGGAGAAGGGGGGAGAGAGAGAGAGAGAGAGGGAGATAGAGAGAGAGAGAGAGAGAGAGAGAGGGGGGGAGAGGGGGTCTTATCAGAATAGGAGGAGTTGAAGTATTTCTTATCAAGTAGGGAGGTGAGACGCGGGGGAATCTTATCGAAATGGGTGAGGAGGAGAGAGGTAGAGGGGTTTTCTTGTTCATTTATTTTTTTTAATATATAATTTAAAAAAGGAGGGAGTTTGGGGAGGGAATTCTTTTAGAGTAGGGAGGAGAGAGAGTGGGGATTTCTTATCAAATTTGATAAGAGCAAGAGAGATGGAGGGGAAATTCTTCACCAACAAACATGAAGGGCGCCAATGTCACCAATCCATTTTCTCTCCATGATGGGCGTGGCTTAACTCCTGCATCACTTTTTCTGAAATTATGAAAGATTTTATCATTTGAGGAGAAGCGTCTTCAGCATCACGAAGGTTCACAGAGGAATGGTCACCCCATCCAAGTTCTAACTTCGCTAGACGCTAGTTACTCAACTTCAGTGACAGAACGAGAACTGGTGTATTCAACGTGCCTCGGACACTTGCTGGCCTCGATTACTTTTCTAAATCCTTTACGTTATTTTATTTTTCCTCCCAAAAATTGGTTCAATATGCATGCGTTGAGTGGAATTCGAACCCACGGATTCCTGATGAGCTTTCTCGAATATACTTTGTATATTGGGTCCCCATGGGAACCGTAAGTTAAAAAAAAAAATTACCACTTGACCACCAACGCATGCATTTCGTACCAGGTAACTAGCTGTGGTGCCCGCGGTCAGATAGCCATCTTCACAGTCTCCTAATGAGGGGTCCCGGGTTCCGACCAGGGGACGTGTTCTGATAGAACCATGCGTGCGTACACGCTCAGTTCCTGTCATTATGCTATTATACATTTCATCATAGCAGGCTCTGTTTCAGTAGCACAAGTCTGATATAAGTTACTTTAAAAATAGATTTTTACTGAACCGACCTCAGTAGCATGATCGATAAGGCAGCGGAGTTGTAACCTGGAGGTCAGTGGTTCAAGTCCCGGCTTCGGCGTGGATTTAGTAAAGCGAGTTTTAGTAGTTGTGATATCACGAAAATACAAATATGATAATTTTAACTTTTAGATTTTTATTGAACAATGTGAAATGCCCTGTAATTCCTACGAGAACAGAAAATGAGTATTAGAGGAAATTCAAGAATCCTAGAAAAATAATTAGAGATGTTAGATCTAAGAAAAATTAAAAGTAAAATTAAAAAGAAAAGAAAGAGGTAGTTATTTTTGTTATCCTGTCACAATATTGAATTTAAATTAAAATAATAATCTAATTCAGCCATTTCACAGAATTTTTAAACTAAGAAGGCTCGTAGAAAAAGAAATAAATTCAATGCTGATTTGTATCTGTCCAATATTTTACATAAATATTCAAAATTCAAATGCATGAAATCATTTAAATTCTAAATAAAAGGAACTATTAGATGATAAAATACTTGGGAAAAATGAATCAAAACTTAGACTTTTGTTTACCAAGTTTTTTGTATGATAACTATTCTTCCAAGTATCTGATAAATTTCAGTAAGTCTGAGATGAATCCCTTTGAAATTATCGGACAACCTCGTTTTGTACCAACCCTACACAGGTCCCCTAAAACCAGCCCTACAGGGTGGCCCAAACAAGTTGAACTCGCGTCTCCTCTATGTTTAGGCTAATTTATTCCGAGCGAGGCGGTCGTGGAAATCCTTTTCCTTCCACATTGTCCGCACAGGTTTTCACCACCGCGTCGCACTCACACATTTCGTCAGGATTCGGGATTCGTGTGGATTTCAAGATATTAGAATAATTGAAGAGCTACACCCGGAAATGAAAATCCTCGGCCGTACAACTCGGGGGGGGGGGGAGGGATTGAGTCTAAATAATTAATGGTAGCTATTATCTTGTATTATAGTAGACAGGGTGTACTCATTACTGGCTCCTAACACAAATTAAAGTTATCAAACACTTCGGCCGAGGTGTGAAGAACACAAACTATACAAAGAAAGAGACATCATACTTCTGTCTTGATCACAATCGTGATGTCACAACTACACGATCTTGGCTCACTAAATTTTTAAAGTACTCTGGACACGAACTGACGCGCGACGCATTATCGATTGCGCCTGTTGGATCGACTGGTAAATTATTGGAAAAAAATTCAAGTTGAAGCAATAAACGAGGCCCGACAGGTTGAAACAAATCTCCACAGATTTCTGGAGCTCAGGAAACTGCAGTTTTCTGTTTAAATACCATCAACACAAAATTAAAATAACATTTTTCTTTCTTAGAAAGGAAGTTTTTTTCGAATATTAGAAATAGCTCTCAAACCGGCTTTACTAAATGTTTGCTTAACTTGAGACTTGAACCACCGCCCTTATCGATCAACCTACTGAAGTAAAATAAAAGGGAAAAAATGTTTTCGAATTGGACGTGACCACCCAGTAGGTATATTAAATTTAATGCCTCCGTGGAACAATAATAGCGCTACAACTATATCAGCATTCACATCAATATATACGAGTTATATGTGGAATTAACTAGAAATGGGAAGTACTGAGTACATTATGCTAGAATTACCATTACAATCCCAATGGGTAGCACTGTATGAAAAGAATGAGGAAGAAGTGTAACAACTCTAGAAACCTGGAAGCAGTGAGAGAGAGAGGGAGCATCACACGGGTATATTATGAAAGCTTCGCTTTCTAATAACAGTAGCAATTATATCATTGTAACAAAACAATGAAGATCAATTATTAAGGAAATTACAATAGAGAGTATTTTAGAACATGGTAGAGAATAATTACAAGTAATCTAGAACCGTAACTACCAGTGAGTCGAAAAAAAAAACAAATCTGCACATGCGCTAACTTTTCTCTAAAATGTTGCAAAATCTCTCCAATAATGCAACAGCAACTTCTCTTCTGAGCATTCCCATGGTACAAGTACACGTCCGTATTATGATTGCAATTATCATGAGCAAATGGTTGGTAATCACTTTCAGATTAATCGCAATCATCTGCTGATACAGACATTAATAATAATTGGAATTGCAAAATCCCAATGCACATCAAATTGCTTTTAAATAATGTTTCAGTGAAGAAGAGGATAATTAAACACCGTGCAACAATCTGATCGAATATGTTATCAACGTTATGAATATGTTATTAATAATAATGGAAGTAACCAAAATTGTAATAAATACAGATCATTTTTCTTACATCTTTCTCAAAAATTAAAAGAATAATATTTAAGAAGATTTTCCACATGACCATAATGTGCAAATATTTTTATCCCAGAGATAAACGAAAAGGATTTTCAGTGGGTGCAAAACCTTCCCACAAATTTATATATGTAATTTAAAAGCAATCTTTAATAAAAATAAGATAGAAAATAAATAAATAGACAGTCTAAAGAGATAAATACCTGGTAGACAAGATTTTAAGATAAAAAGTTCATTTCTCCTGAGCTATTAAATTCGCTCAAGAAATGGTCGACATAGAAGAGAACAAGACATCTGAAGAGAAAAGGAAACTACCATCTAAAATTCTAAATCATCCAATTTAGTTACATTGATGAATAATTTATGAGCATTGTTTAAAACTAAGCCTGATTTAGAGAAAGAATTTCAGTTAGGTGTCTAAAGTACATAGTTCAACCATATTCACCGGTGCAAGTGGTAAGTTGGTAACTCTCATCATTATGTTGAAGAATGTGTGGGCTTGTGATAGTAAATTAGTTCGAAAAAATTCCTGAAATTAATCCTATTACTTTATGTATCATACAAGCCGTATACACTATGCCTTGAGAAATAACTACTTAACCATTTTGAGAATAAATAATTGATATTTTACACACATTATACTGGTATTAAATACATTCCTAAGCAAGAAAAAGAATGCAAGAATAGTGAGAGAACGTATTTTACAATAACTTCAAAAATAATGTAAGTTTTGGTCTGCCTATTATACAGTCAAATTTTTTTAATGTCGATTATTATATATGAAAATAGAGCCCAACATAAAAAAAACTAGGGTCCTACAGGAATGGAGCTAAAGTCAAAAAAAAAAAAAAAAAAAAAAATGAAACTAAAAGAGTCCTAATGAAATCCAGCTAGAGTCCAACATAAATGAAACTATAGAGTCCAACAGGCATGAAACTACAAGAGTCCAAAAGAAATGGAGGAGTCAAACAGAAATGGAGCTAGTCATACAAATATGGAACAAGAGTCCAACAGAAATAAAAATGGAATACAACGAAAATGAACCTTCAATAAACCAGAATAGCAAGTGATTCAGTAAGTTTACCATAGTTACCCGCGTTCTAGAAAACAGAACCGTTCTATTTTATGACTCGGAACCAACACAACCAAACCAACAACAAACATTAAAACTGAGAATCTCTGAAACGACCACTCAACTGCGAACAATCACAGCACTCGGGTTGGAGTCCCTTCACATCAGTAAAATTATGAGGAGTGAAATGACAAATTGAACATATTATGTAGAATTGTCGATTGTAGATGAACATAGAAATGTAAATTTGTATATACCTGTAGCCCATTACGGAAAAACTCTCCACTCATAATCTCCCTTTGAACTGTCACACAACGTTCTCTGATTGATTTTTTTTTTTTTTTTTAAATTGGGGTTTAACGTGGCTTTCAACTGCCATGGTCATATCACGACGGGTCTCTGATTGGTTAATTTACACGCAATAACCAATCAGAGTGCGTTGAGTGGCAGTCAAGACGAAGATTCGGGATTTTGAGAGAGGAGAGTGTTTCTGGACACTGTAGTCGGCTTATCGGGGAATGTTTTCAGTAAAGTTTAAATTGAAAAATATGAAAACTCTACAAGGCCTTCTTTTTTTCAGCTATTTCTATTTTCTATTTTGATCCATCGTAGAAGTGAACATACCTCTTGGGAGTAGGAATGAACGGGTAGGTATAACTGATGCCTTTTCAACGAAAGGCTTTTTTCACAGTTGTAAAGGAAGGTTTT
>CM044958.1:9321336-9349198 GCA_024516035.1 Bactericera cockerelli | reverse complement strand
TAACTTCCTTCGCTACAAATTTTCCTAATATAACTTGTCTCTCTGTCTCCAATTATGTAATTATGTATACTTTCCAACTATTTATGTTATATATTTAGTTATATCTGTCGTATATACTTAGAGGGAGGATTCCAAAGTTTATGGTCCCTTCCAGTATAGTTTCATGTCCTTCCCCCTTCTTCCTCTCCATTGTCTCCTTATCTTTCATATAAAATAAAGAATTTCCTTTATTTCATTAAATTAATCAAATATAAAGCTTTCGCTTCGTTTTTCGCTTTCTGTCATCTTTCCCGGTTATGCTTTCCATCCAAGCTGATGTCTTTTTCATTGTTTTGTTCAGTGGTGTTTTCTTTCTCTTCTTTTCACATGGACTTTGTGATGTGTTTGGGAGCTTTTTTAAAAACAATTTGAATTTGACATCGGCAATTTTTGTAATAGTTGTTCTTCTGTATAAATTTCTGCAAATAACTGAAGTCATATCACCCCGCAAAACATTTTATATTTGACAGCCATACTAATGAAGTTAGAAAAAGTGATTTTTAAAATTATGTATGTTTGATTTTATTTGTGGTGAGGCACAGGCCTCTTCACATTTTTTTTTGTGGGTAGCGCTGCATTACCAAGAGCCTCCTTCACTTGTCAAATTCTATTACATCAATTTCTTTTTACTCGGGTAGTGCCACCACTGGTCGTTACTCATACAAGCAACTACTCATATTTCCTCACGAGATATGAGTGGACCCCACGAGATATGAGTGGGCCCCGAACATCGATACAAAGTGGGAAAAAATCAATTTTTCTGAAAGGTTACTCGAATTTGTATAGTGAGAACGTGTGTGTGATTTTTATGTGTGTGTGTTTGTATGTTTTTTTTTATGTGGGAATGAGTGAAATAGATACAGAGAAGTACGAAAGGGGTGAAAGAAGGATGGAGGAACGGGAAGAGAAAATCCAGAGAGAAAAAGAGTAATGTTTAATGTTACGAGTGTCAAATTGTGATGGATGCACTTTGCCTCCTTCTTCTCCTCCTCCTCACTTTAGTCATTGGAGTTAACATTAGTATCTGCCGTACATTACTCCCTCCATTACACCTCCTTCTCTCTCTCCCTCTTTTCTAGTTCAAGAGGAGCATGAAAACCTTCCTTTACAACTGTGAAAAAAGCCTTTCGTTGAAAAGGCATCAGTTATACCTACATGTTCATTCCTACTCCCAAGAGGTATGTTCACTTCTACGATGGATCAAAATAGAAAATAGAAATTGCTGAAAAAAAGAAGGCCCTGTACAAAAAACTTAACTGAAAACATTCCCCGATAAGCCAACTACAGTGTCCAGAAACACTCTCCTCTCTCAAAATCCCTGAACTTCGTCTCGACTGCCACACAACGCACTCTGATTGGTTATTGCGTGTAAATTAACCAATCAGAGTGCTTTGTGTGACGTTTGAAAGGAATATTATGAGTGGAGAGTTTTTACGTAATGGGCTACAGGTATAATTATACAAATTTACATTTCTATGTTCATCTACAATCTACATAATATGTTCAATTTGTCATTTCACTCCTCATAATAATTATACTGATGTGAAGGGACTCGAACCCGAGTACTTTGATTGTTCGCAGTTGAGTGGTCGTTTCAGAGATTCTCAGTTTTAATGTTTTGTTGTTGGTTTGGTTGTGTTGGTTCCGAGTCATAAAATAGAACGGTTCTGTTTTCTAGAACGCGGGTAATTATGGTAAATTCACTGAATCACTTGCTATTCTGGTGTATTGAAGGTTCATTTTCGCTTCTGTTGGACTCTTGTTCCATTTTTGTATAACTAGCTCCATTTCTGTTTCACTCTAGCTCTATTTCTTTTGGACTCTTGTAGTTTTTTGCCTGTTTGACTCTAGCTGGATTTTATTTGGACTCTTTTAGTTTCATTTCTTTTTGACTAGCTCCATTCCTGTAGGACCCTGGTTTTATTTATGTTGGGCTTTATATTCATTTTTAATAATTGACATTAAAATTTTTTGACTGTAAAACAGGAAGACAAAATCTTACATTATTTCTGAAGTTATTGTAAACGTACGTTCTCTTACTGTTCTTGCATTCTTTTTCTTGCGTAGAAATGTATTTAATACCATTATAATGTGTATAAAATATCAATTATTTATTCTCAAAATGGTTAAGTAGTTATTTCTCAAGGCATAGTGTATACGGCTTGTATGATACATAAAGTAATAGGATTAATTTCAGGAATTTTTCGAACTAATTTACTATCACAAGCCCACACATTCTTCAACATAATGATGAGAGTTACCAACTTACCACTTGCACCGGTGAATATGGTTGAACTATGTATTTCAGACACCTAACTGAAATTCTTTCTCTAAATCAGGCTTAGTTTTAAACAATGCTCATAAATTATTCATCAATGTAACTAAATTGGATGATTTAGAATTTTAGATGGTAGTTTCCTTTCCTCTTCAGATGTCTTGTTCTCTTCTATGTCGACCATTTCTTGAGCGAATTTAATAGCTCAGGAGAAATGAACTTTTTATCTTAAAATCTTGTCTACCAGGTATTTATCTCTTTAGACTGTCTATTTATTTATTTTCTATCTTATTTTTATTAAAGATTGCTTTTAAATTACATATATAAATTTGTGGGAAGGTATTTGCACCCACTGAAAATCCTTTTCGTTTTTCTCTGGGATAAAAATGTTTGCACATTATGGTCATGTGGAAAATCTTCTTAAATATTATTCCTTTGATTTTTTAGAAAGATGTAAGAAAAATGATCTGGATTTATTACAATTGTGGTTACTTCCATTGTTATTAATAACATATTCATAACGTTGATAATATATTCGATCAGATTGTTGCACGGTGTTTAATTATCCTCTTCTTCACTGAAACATTATTTAAATGCAATTTGATGTGCATTGGGATTTTGCAATTCCAATTATTATTAATGTTTGTATCAGCAGATGATTGCGATTAATCTGAAAGTGATTACCAACCATCTGCTCATGATAATTGCAATCATAATACGGACGTGTACTTGTATCATGGGAATGCTCAGAAGAGAAGTTGCTGTTGCATTATTGGAGAGATTTTGCAACATTTTAGAGAAAAGTTAGCGCATGTGCAGATTTGTTTTTTATCGACGAGTTACGGTTCTAAATTACTTGTAATTCTTCTCTACCATGTTTAAAATACTCTCTATTGTAATTTCCTTAATAATTGATCTTCATTGTTACAATGATATAATTGCTACTGTTATTAGAAAGCGAAGCTTTCATAATATACCCGTGTGATGCTCCTTCTCTCTCTCACTGCCTTCAGGTTTGTAGAGTTGTTACACTTCTTCCTCATTCTTTTCATACAGTGCTACCCATTGGGATTGTAATGGTAATTCTAGCATAATGTACTCAGTACTTCCCATTTCTAGTTAATTCCACATATAACTCGTATATATTGATGTGAATGCTGATATAGTTGTAGCGCTATTATTGTTCCACGGAGGCATTAAATTTAATATACCTACTGGGTGGTCACGTCCAATTCGAAAACATTTTTTCTCTTTTATTTTACTTCAGTAGGTTGATCGATAAGGGCGGTGGTTCAAGTCTCAAGTTAAGCAAACATTTAGTAAAGCCGGTTTGAGAGCTATTTCTAATATTCGAAAAAAACTTCCTTTCTAAGAAAGAAAAATGTTATTTTACATTTGTGTTGATGGTATTAAAACAGAAAACTGCAGTTTCCTGAGCTCCAGAAATCTGTGGAGATTTGTTTCAACCTGTCGGGCCTCGTTTATTGCTTCAACTTGAATTTTTTTCCAATAATTTACCAGTCGATCCAACAGGCGCAATCGATAATGCGTCGCGCGTCAGTTCGTGTCCAGAGTACTTTAAAAATTTAGTGAGCCAAGATCGTGTAGTTGTGACATCACGATTGTGATCAAGACAGAAGTATGATGTCTCTTTCTTTGTATAGTTTGTGTTCTTCACACCTCGGCCGAAGTGTTTGATAACTTTAATTTGTGTTAGGAGCCAGTAATGAGTACACCCTGTCTATTATAATACAAGATAATAGCCACCATTAATTATTTAGACTCAATCCTCCCCCCCCAGTTGTACGGCCGAGGATTTTCATTTCCGGGTGTAGCTCTTCAATTATTCTAATAATTTGAAATCCACACGAATCCCGAATCCTGACGAAATGTGTGAGTGCGACGCGGTGGTGAAAACCTGTGCGGACAATGTGGAAGGAAAAGGATTTCCACGACCGCCTCGCTCGGAATAAATTAGCCTAAACAGAGAGGAGACGCGAGTTCAACTTGTTTGGGCCACCCTGTAGGGCTGGTTTTAGGGAGACCTCTGTAGGGTGGGTGCAAACGAGGTTGTCTGATAATTTCTAAGGGATTGAACTCATGACTTACTGAAATTCTATCGGTTACTTCGAAGAATAGTTACTATACAAAAAAACTTGGTAAACAAAAGTCTAAGTTTTGATCCTTTTTTTCCCAAATGTTTTATCCTCTAATAGTTCCTTCTATTTAGAATTTAAATGAATTCATGCATTTGAATTTTGAATGTGTATGTAAAATATTGGACGGATACAAATCAGCATATAATTTATTTCTTTTTCTACGAGCCTTCTTAGTTTGAAAATTCTGTGAAATGGCTGACTTGGATTATTATTTTAATTTAAATTCAATATTGTGACAGAATAACACAAATGACTACCTCTTTAATTTTACTTTTAATTTTGCATAGATCTAACATTTCTAATTATTTTTCCTAGGATTCTTTTTTTTTTTTTTTTTTTTTTTTTTTTTTTAATACCGCTTTAACTATTGAGTCATTCGCGTATTTTTGGATAGTATTATATTCTGTGGTATATGTTTAGGTTCTTGAGGTATATGAAAGTAAAATTTATTGCATCTAGGTCATCCCTTAGGGAGGGAAAAGGATCTAAGTTGTTTCTGATTGATGAATGCAGTGTGCATTCAAAGATGTGGGCCACACTCAGATTGACACCACACTGAACTCCGTGTCAATCTCGTGTGACCCAGTCTCAGTCTGCATAATTCTTGAATTTCCTCAAAGACTCATTTTCTGTTCTCGTAGGAATTACAGGGCATAACTTTGTTCAATAAAAATCTATTTTTTAAAGTAACTCAAATCAGACACCCCGCTTGTGGTACTGAAATAGAGCCTGCTATGATGAAATGTATAATAGCATAATGACAGGAACTGAGCGTGTACGCACGCATGGTTCTATCAGAACACGTCCCCTGGTCGGAACCCGGGTCCCCTCATTAGGAGACTGTGAAGATGGCTATCTGACCGCGGGCACCACAGCTAGTTACCTGACACGAAGAGCATGCGTTGGTGGTCAAGTGGTTTTTTTTTCTTGTGAGAGGAGGTAAAATCTTCTATTGTTCAAGACGAAGTGCGGGGTTCCAGCGCTGGAAACAGTGCGCCATACCCGCTAAAAACCTCCTCTCCATCACCACAAACATACCTGGAACCGTTTTGTACATTACTTCAGGTCGTTTTGTACATTACTTCAGGTCGGTGGTCAAGTGGTATTTTTTTTTTAACTTACGGTTCCCATGGGGACCCAATTTACAAAGTATATTCGAGAAAGCTCATCAGGAATCCGTGGGTTCGAATCCCACTCAACGCATGCATATTGAACCAGTTATTAAGAATGAAAATAAATTAACGTAAAAGAATTTAGAAAAGTAATCGAGGCTAGCCAGCGTCCGAGGCACGTTGAATACACTAGTTCTCGTTTTGTCACTGAAGTTGAGTAACTAGCGTCTAGCGAAGTTAGAACTTGGATGGGTGACCATTCATCTTCGAACCTTCATGATGCTGAAGACGCTCCACCTCAAAAGATAAAATCTTTCATAATTTCAGAAGAAGTGATCCGGAGGTTAAGCCACGCCCATCATGGAGAGAAAATGGATTGGTGACATTGGCGGCCCTGCATGTTTGTTGGTGAAGAATTTCCCCTCCATCTCTCTTACTCTTATCAAATTTGATAAGAAATCCCCACTCTCTCTCCTCCCTACTCTAAAAGAATTCCCTCCCCAAACTCCCTCCCTTTTTTAATATATAAATCCCCCGCGTCTCACCTCCCTACTTGATAAGAAATACTTCAACTCCTCTTATTCTGATAAGACCCCTCCTCCCTCTCTTTCTCTCTATCTCCCTCTCTCTCTCTCTCTCTCCTCTTCCTCCTCCTCTCCCTCCTCATCCACCTCACAATTTGATAAGAAATTCTCCATCAAAATGTAGCGGAGAGAGAGAGAGCAGCCCAGCTTTCCAATCTCCGGGGACTCTTCGAGTGAGAATACAAACAAAATCCATTACTTTCGGAAAAGCAAGTGTTATAATTGCTGCTGCACAGTCAGCCATCATCGGACCAACGAGGAAGAGCCGGGAAAATCAATTAACACACTTTTCTTATTTCTCTTCAGTCTTGTTCCGTTTTACGAGAGACTTAGCAACTTTCGATGAAAAGATTTGATTTGAGGTTATATGTAATATTTGCGATTGGAATTGACGAGTTCTATCAGACCTAGAAATTGGGTCACGTCATTTTGATCCACCCTGTTTATTGATTATAATTACTAAACGCTAAATGAGATAACTCTCCGACAGACAAACAAATTTGACGATAACGTTCTGATATTCCTGATGGCTATTATATTGCATTTGTTTACTCTCCTTATCCTATAATAAGGAAAGATTTTTTTTTTGTAAATTCTTTATGATGTTAAATAAAATATTATACATACTCGCACATACATTATTGGCAAAATTATCTTATCTCCTGATAAGGACACTTGAGGTGTTCGAAACCTCCATGAGAATCTCTCCTCTTAATGGAGAATCTCTCCTCTTAATGGAGAATCTCTCCTCTTAATGGAGAATCTCTCCTCTTAATGGAGAATCTCTCCTCTTAATGGTAGTCCAACTGCTTGGTGTATCACTGCCCGCATTGCTTATCGTCCTATTTATTTGCACCGGTGCTAATGGTGCAATTAACCGCAATGACTGTAGAACTACACCGATGCAGCCGGTACTCTACTGCGTGAGTTTTCGATCATTTTTTCCTCGTTGAATAGACATCTTGCCGTCTTGAGTGACCTTGATGCTAACGATTTAACAAACAACAACAATAATAATAAATCATTTGTTTTATTTTTCATTTCTTTTTTGCATACAGAGGACCCATGCACATGATCACATTTTTGGTACTAAGAATCTAAGAACGGTTTTAAAATATAGAATTCTAGACGTTCTAAAAAAAACTTTTAACTGGTGCATTTCTTTTCGGGGATCCCGTTTAATCGCCTGAAAGGATAAAGAATAGGACGAGTAATGCCTGTCTTAGACAAAAAATGAAAAGTTGGTAAAATCTACGAACCATAGTGATTTTTTATCTTGAAGAAAGTGAGTAGTATGTGGCTCTCAAACTGTAACAATATAGATATTGGTAATTCAAGATGCATTATTAGTATTATTACTGACGAGAAAAAATCTTCACATCTTGGGAATTGAACAGGTGGTCCAATCGGCTCTACCACTCCCACGACGGGTATGAAAGCTATGGTCTCTGAGTGCATCTCGACCTCATCTTGGGAGTGGTTTGGAGGCATAAAATTAGATTTTTATGGACGCGGGGTGCACTAAGAATGCATTTCACAACAAGTGCAACAGTTTGTATCCCAAGCTGGGGGGCGGCATCTATTATCTCGCCCTTGACTGGCCGCCCGGTAGCTCCGCGGCTATTAACACATTAAATAAAATTAACATAGGACAGTCGAACCTGGATTTAATTAATGTACAATTGTAGATAATGCACCAGAAACCTTGAAAAAAAATTCAAGACCTTTGAGTTCTCCTATACCCAGGTTTGACTATACATATGATAAATCAATAGGTATACTGGTATACAATATGTGTGTTCTTAGTGTGTCCCGGTAGCTCAGTAGTAAAGGCGGCACTGTGTGAATCCAGAGATTCCAGAGGTCGCGCGGTTCGAAACCGAGTCGGGACAAGACAAGTTATCCTCCCATTTGGGATTTTTACCACATAATAATACGTCGTGGGCTTACTGCTGGAATAATGGGACTTAATAGTTCAGATCGGGCAGTATAAATAAGGCAATATTATTGTTGTTATTGTATCGATAAGTTTAGTAGGTACCGCAGAATTAAAGGACTTTTTTTTACTTTTGTGTATCATCATTTGTCCATATAAAGCCTCCACTGGTCGCTACTCACATCGAAATAGCCACTCCTTTTTCCTCACGAGGTATGAGTGGACGGATTTGGATATCCGTACAGAGCAGAAATAATCTTGCCCTGCTGGGATTTGAACCCTGGTCACCGTGCATGCAAGCCTCATGCACTACCCACTTGGCCACGGTGAATTACATTGTACCTTTTTCACTTCTTTTTTCTTTTGGCATTGGTAAGCATATAAGATAGGCCATTCCTTACAGGCAAATACCTATTAACATTCGATATTATATTTTTCTCCTTTTAATTTGCCTTTATCCCAACTCAACCTTACCTATTAACATTATTATAAAAGGTAGTATTTACTCAATCATTTTTAAAATAACTATTTTCCTAGTATATGAACACAAGATAATGATTATGAGTGATTACGACCACAAGGTGAGGATCAAACTAATTGCCATCACTCATCTGTGTGAGGTGCAACCGTGACAGAAAGTGTTTGCGTTTCAGCTATTCAAATTAAACAAATTACATAGTCTATAAATCAGTGTATATAGAAAAATATGATGTAATTATCAGACGTGTCGGACTTAAAAAACAAGAAAATGTCCTAGGATACTCGAACCTTCGACCTTGTGATGTAAAACAGAAGCACTTTACTTTTTCTTTTTTTTTAAATAAATTTACGGAACTATGTTTCATTTTATTACATTGTTTAAAAAAATATAAAATTACAAAAAAAAATGTCATTAAAAATATGAAAAAATTAAAAAAAAAAGTTTTAACAATATCTTAAGCATTACTCTTAGACGACAAGGCTGGCGGAAGTACAGTGGCTCTCTCATGTGTTTAGAGTGTCAGACTCAAAGAAGAAATTATGAGTTTGAAAAGGAATCGCAGCGTGATGAGTTTCCTTTTCGAAATCATTTGACACAAAGGAGAATCGAACTGAGAACTATAGGTCTAGAAGCATTTTCCTCTGGTAATAATATTGTTCCTTCATCGAAGCAAGAATTACTTATTGTTCCATCATGCTCGAACGCTGTGAGTTTCCCTTTCAAATAATATGTTAATTTTTTTGCTCATCAAAGAAGAAAAATGTCATCTTTTTGTGTAGAAAGCGTTCCGACATAAATACTGTGGTTGCAATCAAGGCTTGTTTGTTTTAGAAGAGAGCTGAAAATTCATTCCCCTGGCTCTTAAAAAAATAGCGAACGATTTTATTTTAAAAATCTGATAGCTATTAAAGAAAAATGGGATTTCTTTTGATTTCCAGGTTGTTGCAAAGGTATTTCCTTTCAAATTATATTTGTAGTTACATTTTCAATGCGATTTTTCGACGGATCGGTGTGTCGAACTCGGAATCTTTCGTATGGTAGAAAAGCCTCATTCTTCTCCTTTCTCTCCCCTCCTCTACATCTTCCACCTTCTCATGAGGAAAAACCTGTCACTCAATCGACAGAAAACATCTTAAAATATGTTCGCGCACTTCACGCTGCGCCTCAAAATTATTCACTTTCTCTCTCACTCCACAATCCTTCCCCTATCTCCTTCTCTCTCTTTCTCCATAGCTCACCCCCAGTTTGAATGATCTGAAAAGAGCGAGAGACTACTTCACACCCAATGAGTGGGGGTGATCACGCGGATTCATTACGAATTCAATCAGAGAGGTGTGAAGTTTGAACAAGTGTGTTGATATCTCGAGTGGGGGAGGTAGCCCCCCCGGGGGGGGGGGGGGGGGTGTCACTGTAAATCCATAAATAAGAAAATCTCAAATGCCTTGACTCTCAACTGTCAAAAAATGTATGTTGGGTATGAACAAATTATTCTCATGTTATTGTTTTGACCTTGAAAGTTTAGAAATTATACCTATTGAAAAAAGAAGTACATATGTATTTATAACCAAGAATATACATATACATAAAGCAGTATAATGAATTATAGTAGTGCTTTATTTATAGACCATCGGCTCGAGACGGGGAGTACCACTAAGCAAACAGTTCAAAGTTTAACGTATTATACCTAGAAACAGTAAAGAAAGACAATACGCGAAACTATAAATAAGTATAAATGTCTACAGCATCATATTATACGAGAGAAAAATTTCCCCACCAATGCAAAACCCGCTTGGGAAAAGAATAACGTCTAATGAAAGAGAGAGAGAGAGAGAGAGAGGGAAATTACTCTCGATTTTGCCAGAGATACAATCTCGTACACCCAAAACACTTCATAAATTTTGCCATAGCTAAGCGAATTTTAAACAACTTAAGCAACGAAGCGGTGGGGAGGGATGGAAGGGGGGGGTATATTTATAGAGGATGCTGAGACGGGTAGAGAGGGTAAGTTTTTAGAAGCTGATGAGAGAAAGGGAGAGAGAAAGAAATAGGATATGAAAAAACTGAGAAGAGAGGTTCTGGGGCTGAGTGGGAGAGAAGGTTTCTACGGAGGTGTATGGATGAGAAAAGAGAGAGAAGGAGAGTTCCCAGGGAGGTGTGTGGAGATGAAAAGTGCTTCCCGATTGTGGAGAGGATGAAAATGTAACTTTTTTCAGGAGAGAACCCGTGGGGCTGTGTAATATGTGTATGGTGGAGGTTGATACTTCATACTGAGTTGGGTTTCCTGAGCTTTTGTTAACTTTTAGTCCTGTTCTAGACCTAAGGGGAGAGAGAGAGATATAAAGAAGTGTGTGTGTCTGTCTGTGCGAGAGAGAGAGAGAGAGAGAGAGATAAATGAAAAAGAGAGAGAAAAATATGCTTAGAAAGTTGGTTGGAAGAGAGAAAACTGAGAGAGAGCTTACATACCTAAAAGAAAGAAAGAGTGTTACAGAAAGTGTGTGTGTGTGTGTGTGTGTGTGTGTGTGTGTGTGTGTGTGTGTGTGTGTGTGTGTGTGTGTGTGTGTGTGTGTGTGTGTGTGAGAGAGAGAGAGAGAGAGAGAGAGAGAGAGAGAGATTGAGAAAGAAAGAGAGAGAGATTGAGAAAGAAAGAGAGAGAGATTGAGAAAGAAAGAGAGAGAGGAGATTCGAGAAGAGAGATTGCCGAGGAGTTTGTGATAAAGAGAGTGTATTAGAGAGACTGTTGGAGAAAAGTTTAGCGCCAATGAATGTTTCAGTAGGGCTTTTCATGAAAGTGGATCATACGTTTAGGTAAAGGTTGCGCCATGAGGTAAGCTGCTGCGTCTAAAGTGTCCCCTATTAATATTTCATACGTCTAATGCTGCCGACGGAGGAGAAATTGAAAAGATTTCTGCTAGCTACTAGCTACAGGGTCTGGGACGAACACTAAACCATTTTGAAATAGTATATTATTATTATACACTTTATTATAGATATAAATGAACATAATTATGTACAGTACAAATAATTATTTTAACAATGAAAAAAATGGAAAAAATATATACAGTAAAAATGAAAAAGAATAGAAAATTATATAGAAACATATCCAAACTGAAGAGCGGGGTTATTGCCTATGGCAATCTCTTCCACCCAACTCTTACAGCGTAGGACTAACGAGTCCGTTCTTGCTGGCATATGGCAGTTGAAACAAAATGTCCAAGCCTGCAATCTTCTCTCTTTCGTGATACTAATTGCCTGATATTAAGCCAATTACTATCACGTAATTGGAAAATGTTTTTGTCTGTGTTATCAATAATAGTCTTGGCTAAATGTGTTTGTTTTCGTTATCAGCGTTATCAGCAGTCGGTATTTGTATTTTCAACTACCTACTTCGAAACTGAAAGTAGTTATCAGTTGAAAAATGAAATTATTTGATGTTCACTATGTGATTTTCGAGTGAATTTTTGTTGAAAAGGTCATTTGATTTTTTTTAATTGACTTTTTAATTCAAAAATTTCAACAGTTTTTTTTGTTTTTGTTTTATTGTTTAATAGTGGCTCGCAAATCCTATCGCACGATTATGAACGATCTTAAAATTATCTTGTATTGACTCCCAATCTCTAGTGTTATTTTCTAGTTTTTTTACAAGTTCATTTCTACTTTTGAAATGTGCAGCTTTCGTTAATGTGTATCTTTTCCTCTTCAATATTCCAACATAGCTCAGTTTGGTGCGTTAGGGCATATTTTTTCTTATTATATATTAATATTGTGAACATCTGTTTAATTCAATCTTATTCTTCCTCTTTTTATTCTATTATTGTGATTTTTACTTCCATTTTATCTAAACTACTGAGAAGACGTAGCTGATATTTTTTTCCACAGTAGCTTAATCAACCTTTGGCGTTACAATTTTTTCTAAATTTCATCTACCTTGGACAATTCGCTGTCCGCCACCACAATGGCTGTCCTGGGATCTGGTCTGGTGCTGCTGGTGATCTTACTGATCTCCACCCTGGTGCTCTTGTACAAGTATGCCACCCGGAACTTGGACTACTGGCGGGTGCGCCGTTTCCACCACTTGAAGTCTGTTCCTCTCATCGGGAACTTTGGAGACATTATTCTAGGTAAGGCCTTTGTTAAGTGTATTTTTTACCATCAACATCATTATCATCAAGTTGAATGTTGGCTCGTCCTAAACCACATATTTCTGTTACTTAACGAGCCATCAAACCCTTGGTAAACTGCAAGCTAGCCTGGCTTGTTAGGGTTGACTAGTCTGTTTTCTGTATCTTCTTCTCCTTGTTCAATGTCCCCCAGCCATAATAATAATACACATTAGTGGAAGAGCATTTTCTACCACCTAACCCTCAGAGTCTTATTATTATGTGGTCACTTAACCACTTGACTACCAGTGCACGTTATTGGCCACACTGTCATAACACTTGGAATCAATCACCACCACATACATTATCATCCAAATCGTCAGAATTTTGTTCTTTCAGGGGTAGTAAAGCTAAAGTTTCGGATTTATCTTCATCGTTTAAGTTTAAATTATAAAAAAACGCAGTTGCATCGCCTCACAGCTTAGTGAAGAACGAAAATTGTGAAAGTTGCAATCGTATGTATCCATTTGTATCGTGCAATTGAATGTATCGTACAATTATGATAAGAGCGTAGATATTTATGATAATGGACGTAGATTAAAACGGATGTATCGATTATACAGGGTGCCCGGAATTTATTCATGGAGATTTTTACCATCGATTCAGGAGATCAAAATAAGACTTAAAAGTCCCCAGAGCATATACCCTCAAATGCTTCCTAAACGAGAATTCGAGAAAATGTCGGTTTCTATTGAAAAATCATAAATCTGTGCCTGTTGGGGTTTGGGGACGCGAATTTACTGAATTTTTTTCCATTGGCATGGCCACCGAGAAGTCCCGACTTAATACCATTTTATGTTTTTCTTGTTCATTACTAAGTTTATAATTCCAAAAACAGATAATTTTTTAATGAGCTAAGTATTTTGAATGAGCTAAGTATAGATACCTGTAATAGAAATGTTTGACAACAACACGAAGTCCATTTACCATCATTTTGAAATTTTCAGGAAAAGCTAACATAGCGGAAAAGTATCGCGAGTTCTGTAGAACGATGGGCAATGCCAAGTTCTTCGGCATCCTCATTGGCACTTATCCCGCTTTGGTCGTGAAGGATCCTGAGTTGATCATGCGCATTCTGGTCAAGGACTTCAAGCATTTCTACGATCGCGGCTTCCAAGTGCCGAAGCACGACTTGCTGGGCAACAATCTGTTCTTCATAAGGAACCCAAAGTGGAAACTCCTCAGATACAAAACTGTGCCTCTGTTCTCCAGTTCCAAGCTGAAATCTTACTTTGAAATCATGGGTAAGCCGCACGCACCATGGAGACCAGATAGACTGAATTGTATTATTAAATATTATTAAATAGAGAGGTTAGTCAACTCCCGGCTGGGGCAGACTTTTCGAAGAAACTTCTGTTCCATCCAAACACGTGAGGCTGCCATTTCCGGCCCTACCCAGGCTGGGTGAGGTTAATGTGGGTAGCTGGTACGATTCCCAGCGAATGGAGGGTAAAACCCCCGTCCTAATCCAGGACGTTAAATCAAATAGAATCTTTGGCGTTAGGAAGGGCATCCAGCCATAAAAAAAAAACGTGCTCCACCCTACCAACCTCAACTATGAGGTTGAACAATGCAACATAAGCTTATATGGGATAAAGGCAAGGGAGATGTATAGAGAGGTTAGTTGATGGCATGGATATTCAGAACTATTACCTGCTGATGAGAGCAAATAATCTCGAAACAGCTGTCCAGGTATGTTCCGATATTCATGTACATCTAATACAACTTCTCACCTTTCTGTTTATACTGATATACTGGTTATTTAAGACAAACGACAATGTCTTTCATTGTTGAGATGTTGCCATAGAAAAGAGAAATATTAAAGCATAAAGTTTTGAGTATTGAATTTGAAACAAAGACTGTACATTAATTGAAGTTACCCTGTTTAGCATTACAAAAATAACCATCTTGTATTTTAAGATTCAAATAGGTTTTTTCATTGAAAAATGAAGACAGCAAAATGAACTTATGAGTTGATTGGGTCAAAAGTATCCATAAATTTCAAGTCAACTTTATTATTTGATAATTTTTCATCAAGTATAGATATAGACAGTATAGTAACCATGAGATTTTTGGTAATTTATTTCCTTTGCAGACAAGTCAACCGATGACTTGATTGAGTATCTCAACGAAAACAACGGCCAAGAAGAATCATTGCCCACAAAAGAGGTGATGGGAAGTGCTTTCACGGATATCATGAGCAAAGTCATCTGTGGTATTGAGATACACTCCATGAAGAAACCCAACAAAAAGCATGTTGATATGCAGAACCGCGTCTTTGGTCCAAGCGCTCGGGCCTACCTCAAAAAATCTCATCAATTTTTTCAGTCCAAGCCTTGCCAACAAAGTCAACGTTTTTTCGAGTGACATAGAGTCCTATTTCAACGAACTAACCTGGGGAACGATAAAACTGCGAAACGCGGAGAATTTCAAGAGAAAAGACTTATTACAAGTTATGTCAGAAACTTTTGATGAAGAGATGAAGTTGCCACCTGAAAAGCGTAAGCATAATATAATCCCTAATTTGGTTTTTATAGTTCAATTTATTTTTTATCGATCTTAAATTCCAAGACTTTTGTAAAACTATTAGCAATGGAATTCATAGTAGCAACAAGAGTATTGCTGGTAGTCATATTTCAAGAATCTCAAATTTGGTTATTTTCCAATTTTTCTTTTGACTTTTTTCTGTCTAGGAGTTCTTTTGAAAGAGGATGTGGTGTCAAACATCTTCATCATGATTCTGGCTGGATATGAAACCTCCACCTCCACTTCCAGTCTAACTCTGCACGAGTTGGCTCACAACCAAGACGTCCAAGATCTAGCTCGCCAGGAGATCAGAGAAATGAATCGACAGTGTGGAGGCAAAATCAAATATGAAGATATAGCCAAGCTCAAGTATTTAGAGCAAGTGATTTCAGGTGAGACTTTGCATTTTTTAATCTGGTATGTTTTCGGCTAATGAGTTCATCTTGTTTCACTAAAATTTTAATCTTCTCTTAAAGTTGTAAGGGCAAGTTAAATATATTGTATAAAAATAAGATTAGGCAAGATTTTTCGTAGGCACTCAAAATTTAACAGGTTGAATTTCCCAAGTTACAAAAAAAATTTATCATAAAAATGTATGTGCATTTTTAGCTTCTTCTCTAGAATGGGGAGCTATTGTTCACTACACAAAGTCAATAATTAGAGCAGGGATGCGTTTTTCTATCCTTAGGGATTTTTCATATTTCCTATAGTTTCTTTTATATTTTTGTCTAAGTAATTTAGGATTTGGTAATAATAATATCTTGTGAAAACATAATTATAATATGGATTAGATGAAGATGATTGAATTGGGAGAGGAAGCATGTACTTGTACAAGAATGTCAATATGGAGGACGAAGCCGGAATGGCGTACCATATAATTTGTTCCTCATATCTGTTATGTATTTTATAATGATAAATTTCTTCGAAAACCCATTCTGATGGGTTAAGACTTAGAAAGTGAACATACCAAAAGTGCTTATGTCTAGGATAGGAAACGAAAAAAAAAAGAGTGTGTAAGAAGGCGACTGCAGGTCCCATTCTCAGTATCTCTATATGTCACCAAATAAATACAAATATTCATAAAGTAAGACCCCTGGTTGGAAAATACAAGTTAATCAGAATAAAAAATCTGACATCGGAGTTTTATCCCCTTTATTTTCTGTGCACTGGAAGTCAAGAGGTTAACGAGCTAGTCTGGTAATCCAGGTAGCGTAGGGATCCGTTGGTTCAAATCCCACCCAGTGCATGAATTTTTCCTTATTTATTTGAGTTTGTGACCACGTAATAAAAAGATTCTGAGGGTTAGGTAGTAGAAAATGCTTTGAGCGTTAACCTTGCCTGGTGTATACCTTCCACTAAAGTGTGTTATTATTATTATTATTATTTCTTAGCATCATGAGATCTTATCTCTCAAATTCCAATTCGATTATACTGAATTGTTAACACCCTTGAGCATTTTTAACAGAATTCCACATTATTTCAGAAACTTTACGATTCTACCCTCTTGTGAACTTGGTGTTCCGTCAATGCATGGAAAACTACAACATTCCCGGTACAGACCTTGTAATAGAAAAGGGGGTCCATGTCCACTTGCCCACACTAGCTCTACACACTGACCCTAATTTCTGGAAGGATCCGGAAACTTTCGATCCCGACAGATTTTCGGAAGAAAATTTGCCATCCATTGTTCCTGGTAGCTATTTACCTTTTGGAGATGGACCTAGGATTTGTATTGGTGAGTCACGATAGCAAAATTAATATCATCTGTTAAATTAGTCCATATTATGTCGAACCCGGATATAATACATAGAACCCAAGGGACAGAGCAACAAATTGTATTGTAAAGAGTTTTCTAATGATACCAGGTCTCTACTACACATAAACAGGTGACGCAGGGACTTGAGATTTTTTCAATTATAAAGAGTTCTATTGTATCCGAGTCCATTATAATTTTACAGGTTCGACTGTAGTAGTTTTGTGAATAAATGAGGGAAACGAATAAGACAACCTTATGAATGAATAATTATAAGACAGTGTTACCTATGTATTTTGATTGTGTGCGTAATGTTACTTCTTTTTTTCCATCACAACTTAGAGGGATGGATAAAAATAAATTCCGAGAAATCGAATTTTATGTTTTAAAATGTCCGCCGCTAAGACTTTGACGTTAAAAATTCTACACGTAGCAAGTTCTTTCAATTCTGGACCACCATCTTCATACTCTAGTAAACCTTTATACACAGTCATATACATAAGTATAAATGATTTTCAATTTTTTCTCTAAATTTGTCTCTTCATTATTGTACTTTATCTACGACAAGTCCTCCACGTTGCTTTCCAGTTCATTTAATATTCTGCAAAGGTTTCTTTAATTTCTGCTTGCAGGTAAAAGATTTGCCTTGCTTCAACTGAAACTGCTCCTGGCCAAACTGTTGCTTCACTATCAGGTGTCGCCCTGTGAGAAAACACAAAGGCACTATCCACTCTGCCTGAACTCTCAGTTGGCAGTACCCGAGGGCGCTCTCTGGCTGAAGTTTACCAAATTGCAGGCGTGATAATATTGTATTATGTTCTGAATTTTTTAAATAAGTAAAACGGCATTGAATTGAAATGGCCTAAAACCCTTCAAACACTATCCGAATTCTTTCTTACTTTCAAATACATGAATATACTAAAATACATATTAGCACAAATTTCAGGCATAAGTTTGCTAAACCAATTTCTGCAGTTTCCTGAACTGCAGAAATCAGTATTTATTATGTACACTATCAGTATTTTTAAGAGTTCTCAAAACTAACTTTGTAAAAGTTTCTGGAGTTTGAACAAAGGAAACTGTCAAATATCTTAAATAATAATATATCAATCTGAGAATAGTTGAGAAAGAAAAAATCCTAAAGCACATCTCTTCGTCTTTAAAGTGGAAGAGTATAATTTTGAAAGCCTTGCCAAACTATGAAAACTTTTCGTTGCTACCGGGGAATTGTTGAAAGAGTCAAAGAAAACGAGAAGCAAATGTCTCATTAATCTTTAGATGGAAAATGGATGCAGGACTGTCCTCGTCCATGGCTTTACGTTGACAATATCTTCTTTTTTTTGTATTCTTTTTTCCTCTTCTCCTCCTTTTCTGTATTCAATTACTCGCCTTGTTGGTTTGTCACAAATCTATACAAGCCTCCTTGAGGTCGGCCTTAATTTTTTAAGCCTAGGTTATCAACTTCTCTCTATTATCTTTTTTTTCAATATTGCCCTACACCCTGCCCCTCTCTGGTTAAATCCCATTCTTCATCATAAATCATATCATATTGCACCCGTAAATTCTTATGCACACAAAAAAAACTTTTTGAAAAAAATCTTCTTGTAAAAAATTCGGAAATTTATTTAATCCGTGATTCAAATTCTCTTTTACTATTTAGTATAAAGTGAAATCGGGCACTGCAGTACTTGGATCTCTACTAAAAAAAAAAGGGATTCCCTACCCGTCAGCACCTTTACCTCACGCACATGTCTGCTCCAATTCTTCAGAGAGCTCCTGACAAAGGGCTCTTCTGAACTTCCTGGTACAATTTGTTGGAATAAAAGGCAGCATTAGACAAAACCGCAGTCCGTCTGAAACCACAATGATGTTCCACTTGATGCAAGTTGCGACACGGTCTAATTCCTGTTTGATGCAGTTCTCAAGCCCCACACATCTGACCCACTGTTTGTTCGTATATGAACATTAAACTTCACTTATAATTTGAATATGAATGTTCGAGATTTAGGATAGGATTTAGTAAATAATTTAGATAACTTTAAAAGTTGTTCGCCAGCCAAACATAAAGTTCAGCCCTTGGAGTACAGGTTGTTTCTGTAAGTAAACTAACTAGAGTGTTATTATCAACCAGTTAGTTTACGCCCTAAAAGAGGTTAGTTGTTCAGTAAGATATAATTTGTTGAGCTTTTCTAATCACTGAGTTTTCTCATAGTGAGATACCTAGAAGAATACTATTCTGTAATTAAAATTAGAACCAAGGTACCCATGAACCTATGAATCTTCTTGATTCATAGGTTCATGGGTACCTTGGTTCTAATTTTAAAACTAACTTTGTAAAAGTCTTCTTTTCTTCTTGCAATGAATACTTTAATGAATATTGTTCACAATATGTGAGGTGAATCAGGTGATGTTTACTATCAGGGTACGTGCGTGTTGGGTTTTGTCCACTTAACTTGTTCTTATGGGTTCCAGCACGCATATGCTTACGATGTGGGTTGCTCACGGTGTAAAACTGGCCGCAATTATTATCTGTCATTTCAAGTTGTATGTAATAAGTTACATACCAGGTGGATGAAAAAAAAGAACAAATCGAAGAAAAATACTCTATCATGGTATTTATAGGCTCTCTGATAGACACTTGACATTTTTCGGAAGCATTAAAAGTTATTTCGTTATGCCGGGTCATTGTTAGCTAACAATGTTCGCAGTGTGGACTCGGCATTAGAAAACGTTTTTACGACTTGTTTGAAATAACATTGTTAGCGAACATTGTTCGCGAACATTGTTAGCTAACAATGTTCGCTTTGTGTGGACCCGGCATTAGTTAGTTACACTAAATTCATTTATGCATAGAATCCAATAGAAGTCTTGCCAGAAGGAAAGGGTTGGACGAACAATTTTACCTATAGAATGCGATTTGTACTTGTAAAAATAAATAATTATAAACTATATGAATCAAAAGGAAAAATATGAGTATTACATACATGCCCAGAACATGATATTCGTACAAACTTAAAATGATTAGAAAGAATACTCTATCCTCTTTTTCAGATTGGATGTCGGGCCTGTTATTGAACATCAATACTTAATGAACTTTAAAACCTGTGCCCTTCCCGTGTGGAAACTTTAACCTTATCTGTTTTGAATCATCATAATCTCCATCATCAGCATGTAAGCTTAAGAGAATTTTCAACTCTACGTAAGCATTACAGGGAAGAGGAAAGATATTTTTAACTCCCTATCTGAGCTAATCTCGACGCTGAGTGTAGTTTTTACAATATATGAAAGATAAAGGTCACAGCGTGGAAAGCTCTAGAGATTTTGTAATGCCATTAAGTTGTAACAGTAGATGTTCGGCTCTTGAGCAGTTTTTCATCGGTGAAAGATTTTATGAAATTACATCGTGGAAAGTTGCAACGTCAAAAGATAAAAGATACTTGATGAAAAAAGCTAGTTCCTATATTAATTTTTCTCACAGTTTACAGGGGATATATTCTTTGTCATTATTATCGTCGCAGAGTTCTCAGGCCTTGTGAGTCCTAGATTAAAAAAGACCATGTTGGTTTGTATGTTATTATTTCGTGATTTTTGTAACATTCCGAACTCAAAATGCACGAACCGACTGCTCTTCGTAATTCAATTTAGCCAAGAGGAAATGACATAACTGCCACAATTTTCACATTTCTTCCAATAAATTTATGCGGACGAAACGCAAGGGATTTATTTATGAGGTTTCTCTCGGTTTTCTCCATGTCCCTCGACCATTATTATTGAATCAAAATTTAATATCATTGTTTTTAATACAGACACGCTCTGTCTGATAAGCTAGAGTTCATTATAGTTTTAATAAAAATAATATATAAAAAATAGTAAAAAATATTAAAAAGTCCGATGAACTTCTACAATGAATTTGAAAATTGTTCTGTTAGCTTCTGTTCTGTTGTTAGAAAAAAGGTATTCAACTGATTAAACATACGCGTAATTTGAAAAGGCCTCATTTATACTGCTTGACTTAAATTCATTAGAGAAAAGAGACGAAAACTATGTGAGTAAGAGAATACATGAACTACAAATAGGCGGAAAAAGAAAGAGAGGAAGACCTAATATGAGATGGACAGACAAAGTTGAAGAAGACCTAATAGAGAAAAACTGGAGAAAAGAGGACACGCTGAATAGAAAGATAAGGAAGGAAAGAATTCATGGAACAAATGCCGACCCCAAGTAGGTTTGGAAAAAGGCAAAGTGAAAAAAGAAGATGAATATATAAATTCATTGATCCAGGTTTTTCCTCATATAGTGTCTTAACTCTTTGCGGCACGGTGGTCCCAAGGAGGACCACATAAAATGGGACCCTTACTGCACGGGCCCTCCTGACTTGTTGTGCCCTGTGAAAGCTACGACAATGTCCGACTACAGCCGAAAACTTTTATCCAATAGGAAGAAGCTTGAGTGGTCCCTGGCTGAGTGAAGCGTGCTGAGACGATACTAAAGACAGTTCTCATATGGACCACCGTGCAGTAAGGTACATTTTCCAAGTGGTCTTTCTTTGGACCACCGTGCCGGAAAGGTTATTCAAAAAAATCCGAGCTGTGCCGCAAAGAGTTAAGTATCCCTATTTCATTAAAATATTATTAAAATAATGTAGAATTTTTAATTGTCTTGTTTTTAGTCCTTAGATAATGTTGAATGTACTTTTGTGTATTCATGCAACTAATACAGACAAACAAAATATTGATTATAGAATGCGGAGTCACCCTGTATGAGCGAACACCTTAGCACATCCCTATCTAGGCCCGCGGGTTGCATGTGTCATAATTGTTGCGTTATCAATGTAATATGGGTAATTTGTATGCCCTGCAATTGTTCTTCATTTTTTTCTGAGCCAATATCGGGGGTCGTTCATCGTTCAGTTTGTATTTTCACTATCAATTTCAAAAATAATGACTCACGTCCGTGTTCTGAAGATTACCTGGTGCTTTCTCATTCAAGTCATTCTCTTCTTTGTTGTTTTTAACAATATGTCACCTGAAAACGAAGGTTGAATGTACGTAAGTGAAAACTTGTAGATACAACATGTATCAGTTGTATCTAGTTTTGTATCTATGAGTTAGATGTTTATTTTTTATTTTAGCATCAAATTAGTATTTTTTTTTATCAAATTAGAATAAATTGACTATCCAAGGCGTTTGAAGAACGAGTGAACGAGCTCAAGAAGAAAGCGTTGAGGAGAAAATGGAGTTGTAAAATGGAGTTAATAGGCAAAATGTTTGCAAAATAAAATAATAATTTCATGTGTTTTACGCGAAACGCTCAAAATAAACTACGTCTAAAAAGGAAACATGAATCTGTTATTTAGAAAAGGGTGGCCGATCCCTAGGATGCCAAAATGACCAATTCGGTACCTCAGATTGAAATTACCTGTATTTCTAACTTTCTTTATTTTCATATAAACTCTATTTCGTGTTAAAATAGGCCAATTGGCTGGCGCTACTTGACGAGCGCTCTCCTGCCGGCGAACTTGATCAATACATACAGATCAATACCATTTCTCATAAAGAGACGCATCGGTGCTCTCCTTCATAGTCTTATTGGCTTAATTACAACTCTAGAAACTAGGAATGGAGTGAAAATGTTCGACTGCCACAATGGAAGCGACAACAACTCCGATAAAACAAAAGCTGACGAAGGTGTTGCAAGGAAGTGTGGAACTGTCATAGTGTCCTTTGTTAAAAAGCTCAGATGTGTTGAAGTTGTGAATGGAGAGAAAGACATTGTTCCCGTTGGAGCTTCGTCAGGACGGTACCTGTCAGGAGTGGAAACAGGAGGTCCTGCTTTGGACTATTAATACTTTTACAGTCAGGAGTAGTCACCGTGGCAGAGTGAGTTAGCGCGCTGGGCATTGCACGCACGGTGACCTGGGTTCGATCCCCAGCGGGGCAGGAATTTTTCTGCTCTGTACTTGGATGTTCGGGGTCCACTCATACCTCGTGAGGAAAAATGAGTAGTTACTTGTATGAGTAACGACCAGTGGCGGCATTTCCAGAGTAAAAAGAAATTAATGTAATAGAATAATTCGAAATGTAAAGGAGGCTCTTAGTAATGCTGCGCTTCCCACAAAAATTGTGAAGATGCCTTGTGCTCCACCACAAAGAAATTCGCACATAGTTTTACAGTCAGGTTACCGATTAGAATTTTCAGATTATTGTGATTTTTTCGAGTATCAAGATATTCATATCGTTTTTATGCTTTAATTTCTTATTTCCGTAATGGTTTATGTAACTCGGTGCACATTACTTTTTGTTTTAAAGTACCACTCAAAATGGAAAAAGAGGAAGGCAGTAGTTTATGTTTCCTCCGTGTGACATTAGATTCAGCAACCTACTTCTGGCGTTAGCCTTGGACCACAAAATCTTATTTAGTTGTTCATCCATTAGATTTTACTCCTTTTAACATACTAAGTAATGAAGTAATTTATTCGAGAACAGACTGAGAGTAATAAAATGACAAACTTTGCATCCTTTCCCTCCATGATTGCTGAATTTAAAACGGCCCTGATTCCAGGAGAGAGTTTTCCCGAAACACACCGTCATGTGTTGTGAAAACAATACGCAAAAAGTAACTATTTCAAACTTTGTGTCGACCGCACGAGACAAATTCAGGATTGTTTGTGAGGACTGCCTAACCAAAAGCCAGGCAGGGGTTTCTCTTACACACACATTTTGTAAAATTTCTTTCCCCAATTTCCCATATAAAAAACAACAATTATTTATCCTCTTTTCGGGAAACCTTTCTTGATTTCGAGAAAGGTGATGCTCATTTTGAGCTTCTTGTTACATTTCATCAGTAACTATTCACTCTTGTAACAGAGAGCTTTCCGACAGAGTTATGCAGTAATTGCATTGAAAATTAATGCTCAACTTTTTTTAATGGAAGGCAGGAAAAAATCTTTTAAAGACACCCAGGTCATCCTAACCTGGGGTGTGGGATATCCACCCACTATAAACTCACCTTCTCTAATAGCTAGCCGCAATTGGAACCGAAAAATATCA
Organism: Bactericera cockerelli; assembly: GCA_024516035.1. NCBI lineage: Eukaryota > Metazoa > Arthropoda > Insecta > Hemiptera > Triozidae > Bactericera > Bactericera cockerelli. The sequence goes on along the minus strand of CM044958.1, from coordinate 9,325,127 downwards.
TCAATGCTCAACTTTGATACAATACAATATACAATACATTTGTATGTACAACGTAGAGGAAGTATGTGTTATTATCATCAAATATACAAGAACTGTTACAAGGTCTGTTGTTATTTTCCTCAGAACGTTGGAGAATGTTTAGTGTGCTTGTGAGCGCATATCTGCTGCATTAGGCCTCATCCATTATTAACAAACCATCTTCCGTCACTGGTATGTATTGGAAGCTGCACAGTTGTTCCTTTATGAAAAGTTTACCTCCTTGCTTTTAAAGTTTACGTTCTTTCCCTTTTACTAATTGATTACTTTTGGTATAACGGCACCCCATGTCTTGAGACTCTTGAGCGGATGGACTAAAAGAAACACCACTATGGTATACATGTATAATTTTATATGATGTAGTAATTTATTTTTTTGCTTATTTGTTGCAGGTAAAAAATTGATTAGCTGCACAATGTCGGTTTCGTAGAGTTCACGAAAGTACTCTGCAGACATATGTATATTGCTCAATAAGGAACAAGGTAATTAAACAAATTGATTATATGATATACATAACGATGGTACTTGAAAATATCCCAGATTTCCCAAAATATATGACATTTTTGAAATATTATACTAGAACTAGCCGAGAACAATCCTTGAAGAAAGAAAAAAAAAAAATTAAGACACCTAGTGGCAGGCTTTTCAATTAGAAAACAAGAAGGGACCTTCAAATCTATTGTTTTCATATTCTGGCCGAGATAGGTATTTGACTGAATTTTTTTGTTCACCACCGATTGGCCCTATTTTTTTATATCCAGTTTTTCTTCACTCAGCTGTTTCTGTTGAGTTTAACCAAATTTTTTAAATTCTTTAACATAAACACAAATTGCAAAAGGAAACATCTCCTCAACCTTCTCAATATCCTACTTCTTCTTCTTCTTCTTCTTACTGCTTCTTCTTCTTCTTTTTCCTGCTCTTCTCTTCGTACTTATCTTTCTGAATTTCAAAGTTCCCAGCTCTCTCTCCCTTTCCTCTTCTCTGTCTATCCTTCCCTTCTACTCTTCACCTCACTGACCAGTTCGAGTCAGCTTATTGAAATTACATCAAACTCGATCCCCTTGATGTTATCCCTGGGAAATTGTTCCTCCCTCACTTTCCCTCCTTTACATTACCTTCTATATTTTACCTCCTACATTTATCCTGCTTCACTTAGCCTTCTCTTCTATGTGGAATGGGATATGAATATTAGAGACTTGAGCGCATTTCTGGGATCAGTTTCATGGTGTATATGAAGCTATAGAATTTCTTTGAATGATGTGTAAAACTTGTAGAGTAGAATGTACCTTGTTTATACTACCGAGGTAAGGCTGAAAAGTTCTTTTACACCGGTAGTCAAACAGGTCCTATATATTTCATTGGTAATTATTCAAGAAAAAGGATAAATATAAGTAGTGCTTTATTGCCACTAGTCCTCACCATATCCGTGTAGGAATTCTCCGGCCAGGAATTTCATCAAGACACAACTTCTAAAAGTGGACTGAAACACGGGAACCTATTCTGAAACACGGCCGCCCAGAATAGACCATGCGAAAATGTAAAACGTGAAATCCTCGTTTACTTATTTTTCCTTCCCGATTTTCTCCGGCCTTTTGATTTTATCAAAAGCAAAGTTTGCCCGACTACGTCTGCAAGTTGAGCAAAAAAGTCGGAGGAAAGGTCAGCAAGTTTATAATCATCTAAGTTCTCACCTCGCTGGACGTTGCGTAAGTTCGGTGATCCTACTCTTTTCTTTAGTTAGGTCATATTTCATCTCCCTTTTTTACTCTTCTTTTTTTCCCTATTACTCTTCTTTTAAATAAGCCTGTATTGGATGTTTGTTCACGTGAATCTCACTCCGGTGGACCAGCCATTATATTGACCTCTTCTGTAGCCCTATTGTTTGAGGAGCTCTTCAAACTTGTGCCTCCATTTCTCTTTTCACATTTTATGTAAAATATTTTCTTGCTTTCTTTTTTGCTGTCTCTCTCTATCATGAGGTGATTGTACTTCAGGAGGACTGCTCTCGATGTCGGAAGACACAGAGAGGGCCCGAGAAGGCTTTCAGAGGGTCGTTGGTCTACCCTTATTTAGACACTATTTCGCTGATGAGTTTTTTTGAAGTAATTGCTAAAGCTTTTTATTTTTATTTTTCAATACCCATCATAATTGAGACACTTTTTCTCTCATGGTTTTATTCCGAGTTACTCATAGTGACTCACCCATCTCACGTGAACAAGGATCGAATTCCCAGTAGAAAATCAATTCCAAGTGAACTACGGATGATTTTGGTCTCGAAACGGTCACTCATCCATTTACTGTCAATGCTCGGCGTTGGTTAGTTTAAGTGAACCGATGGGGCCTGGTGTATTCAAAATGTGAAGTGTGTAGAACTTTACTTCTGAGTTTTAGATTTGCGAAGTTTTGACATCTCCACCAAATAAACCAAAAGTTTGTCCATGGCCATGCAAAAAGGCAATGGGGCCTTTATAGAGGGTATAATAATATGGCCTTCTTCTGATCATCTAATTGAAATGTTTCATATATAAAATATTGTTAATAGAATTAAATTAACTTATAAATGTTTTATTTACAATATTGAGAAATTTTTTAAAAGGTTTTTTTTTTTTTTAAAAAAAGAAGTATTTATTCAGCTTTGTACAATTATTTCTTTCGTTGAATTTGAGATAAAAAATCCAGACTTTAGACTTCAACTTCCTAGAAAACACATTTTTGTTTCTGAAAGTATACTTTTAATATTGAAGGTACTACAACATTTTAATCATTCGAAGGTTTCTATATTCGTGGAACATAATTGAAAACTCCTTCCTCTCTTTCAATCGCTACTTTTTTAACGGAATAAATTTCAACTGTAATTAAAATTTCCTTTTGGCCTCCAGCTTTCCTTAAACAAAATTGTCTTCAAATTGTCTTGCCCGTCTCCATTTTTAATTTTATATTGGCATCCTTTGTGTCCTTTGTATTCCCTTGCTAATTTTCATAGAGATGAATAATAATATTGAACTCTACTTTGTCATTTTCTTTCTCCTGTACGTTTTGCTCCACAATTTTTTTGTTTGTTGTAATTTTCTATCCTATCATCTTTTTTTTTCCTCATCCTGTTCTCTCTCTCTCTCTCTCTCTCTCTTTCTCTATCCTCTCTCCCTCTTCTTCTCCCCTATCCCTCATTTGTGAAAAGCTGTACAACCTATTTTTTCTCTCGTAAGTTTTTCTCCTTGATACTCGGAACAGTTTTCTTTCCACGTTAATTTATTCATAGTTTCCATCTATCTGGTCATCAAAGGATCTTCAGCAGCGGCCAAGGAGAGAACTCTTGGAAAATGGCCGCCGGGATGTTTGGTTTGCGCTTTCAAAAGATCCCTTTGTAGTACTTTGTATTGAAGGTAAACGTTTACCATCGTAGGTCTTTACGGGACGCTGTTATAATATTGTCTTGATTCACAAGAATAATATTGACAAAGGGCCTGATTATTGTTTGAGGAGATCTCTGCCATCAAACCCAATTTCGCTGTACATATCACCTACTTGGGAAGAATAGAATTGGAATTTTTTTTATTGCTTAGAACTTATCAGTCGGCTAAGTCCTAAGACGCTAACAGTTTTGGGAATCATCATCATAATTATCATCATAGGGTGGCGTCATCGTGAACGATGGTAGCTCGACAGTGGAGGAATGACTCAGCACTTCTACCACTGTCTTTACCAGGAGGCTAATAATTGATAAGGGCCCCCAGAACCAAGCCAATGCTGGTCTA